>JAHWFP010142825.1:7073-34359 GCA_023313725.1 Lithobius niger | reverse complement strand
GCCAATTCCTTTCAAACTATTAGGTTTTCTAGCCTAAGGAGCCAATTTCCGTCACATGTGATGCATTCCATCTTCAAGGGAGCAATTGCCTTCAAACTTTAGGCATTTAATCTATAGGGAACCAGTTCTTAAAGATTAAAAGCCTAAAATTTGAAGGCAATTGGTTTCCTTGAAGATTAGGTTTTATAGCCTAAGGAGCCTATATTCCTGTCACATGTGAGACTTTCCATCCACAAGGGAACCAACTGCCTTCAAACTTTAGGCTTTTAATATTTAGGGGACAAGTTCCCTTCAAACGATTAAGGCTTCTAGCCTAAGGAGCCAATTCCCTTCACATGTGAGGTTTTCCATCTTCAAGGGAACCAATTGCTTTCAAACTTTAGGCTTTTCATTTTTAGGGGACCAATTTCCTTCAAATGATTAGGTTTTCTAGCCTAAGGCGGTAATTCCCGTCGAAAGTGAGGCTTTCCACTAGCTTCAAGGAGATAGTTCCTTTCAAACAATGACGGTTTTATTTTATATTTAGGCTGCCAATTCCATTCAAACGTTAGGCTTTTCAGCTGCAAAGATTTAGCATAATACTTACTTCCAAGTAAACTGTTTCGTTTCTTCGAAGTAAGACAAGTGAGTTGCTGGTGACTTGAGTGTCGTCAGGGCAGAAAGCCGTTGCAAAGATGGCACCCCGCGGACCTCTTAGTTGTACTTCCGTTCCGGACGTTGTGTTTCCTCGAATGGTGAAGCTCATGAAGTAAAGACCGGGCATCTCCGACGTGAAGGCACCGTACTCTCGATACGTAATGGCATTGGCTGAGAATTGCTACGAATAGAAAACAAATTTAAAATACAAAATGTTAACTTCAAAAATAGAAAAACAAAAAAAAAAACATTTGCGGTGCTACAGTAATTGTTTGGTATGGTTTTTAACTCAAACGTACGAAGACGTACATAACATTTTTACTGTAGGCGTAAACAAGCAATGCACGAACATCGTGCACCGGCATCAAAAGCGAACGTAGCAATTTTAGGCCTTCCACAAGTCTGACCCCACAATTATTAGTTCGGTATACTACGGTGTATCACATATAATTCATTCTCCGTAATTCAGATGGTTTGCTTTGAAAGAAATGAACCATGATTATTACTTCATAAGTATTCATGTCGAAAAGACCAATATAAAACCAAATGAGTTTTTTTTTCCGAAAATATGTTGATAGAGTCCAGAATTTTTAATTACGGTATCTAGGACTTCGCTAGATCTTGACCATATCCAGTATAATTCCCCAGTAAAGTAAACAAAACTACCTGCTAATTCTGCAAGGGAAGGGAATGACGTCGGAGGACTGAAATTGTTGTGCAAAATCCATAATTCAATACAATTCAAATTATTCCTAGTAGGCCCTGGCCACATGCCACGCCCAACTACAGCAGTAAAATGATAAACAACATCTGTGCAGAACACACAACACTAAAACTAAGACCAAAACCACAACTGATATTCTCAACAGATGTGATACAGTCGACAAGAGCTACGAAATCCAACTAGCACTTCACAACCCTTGTTCCTGTCTATCGCCGCACACCAGCACTGAATACACCACTGAGCACATCACCGAAACACCCTTCTCTTGCACATAACAGCCTCTCTACACCCTGAGTCGCAGAGCCGTAGAGGGATTACAAAAATACACAGAACTAGAGACGAGCCCCAATAGCCTTAGCAAACGCGGCGACAACGGTGCATCCACTAACTTGCGTCACGGGATGCGCTGATTGAGTGAGCGAAGCGAACAAAAATCAGCGTTTGTTAGTCAGTGAGCGCAAAAAATGGATTGAACAAACTTAATTTGATGAAAGCGTTTGTTGGCCAGTGAGCTCAAAAATTGGATTGAACAAACTTAATTCGGTGAAACATGGACATACACATGAGCAACCAAACCGTGCCAGTGTTGCAAACGGTGGATCCAAGACCAGCCGTGCGTAGCACGGGCTTTCTCTAGTTATTCATTAATTGTGTTAAAAACTACTGCTAGTTGAAACAAGCCTCTTTGTTGGCTTCGAAAATCAAGCGTCGTCTGCTTCGAGGATTGGTTTGGGAGAAAGTCGTCTCCAGGTTTTGGGTGAAAAATCGGAGGGTTCCCTGAGTTTTCGCTGAGTTTCAAATGTAGTTTAAACTCCCTGAGCTTTCCAGTTTTCCTGGTTGGTGGGTACCCCGTTCTAGAAGCATAATTTGAAACTCAGATCTGATCACACTAAAGTGCGCACATAATTTCAAGAGTTTATACGCCTGCTAGATCCTTATAAAAAAAATTAAACGAGTGCTGGTGACGCCACGGTGGGAGCGTTAGCATAAACACGAATCCATTAATTAACAAGTTAATTAACATGGTAATCCGTTAATTAATAGGCGGGCGAGCGGATAGCACGACCGCTTTCTGCCCGGGGGGGGGGGGGTTGTCCGGGTTCTATCCTGGCCTCATCCGCCCCCTGGCATGTTCGGGATGAGAAGGGCCCTGTGGTGATTCCCGCTCATGTCGATTGTGGTATGTCAAAGTTCCTGGGTTTTTCCGCTTGGATTTCTCCGGTTAAATTGTCCCTCTCACCGTCTACTTATAATCATCCTCATCGTCATTTGGAGGTAACGACGGGCTGAGTGTGCAGCCGCCATTAGGTGACGGGAGGGCGGCCTGCACCCTGTTTCAAAAGGGAGAGCCACTATCAGTCGGTCAGTCAGTCAATTAAGCGACAATGGTGTATTCGCAGAAAGCACTAAAAAGGACTGAAAAAGCATCGCGTAACAACAGGACTGGTGTGTCGTTGAGAAACTGGGAACAACCCACGTTTTCCCATGCTCATCTGATGCTCGAAATCGCGGTAGGCAAATAAATTCGAAATTCGATTTCGAATTAAAAGTCTGCGCTCGAATCGAACGCGGTTGTAAGCCCTAACCAAGCAGAAGAACTTTTCGAGTGAAGCGACGCGTTGCTACGTGCCTAATAGTCAAAAATGCTGCTACCGATTTTGAAGCCATCCTGCATAGCCATGGCCGCGAGCATCCAGTCTGGTTCGGCCTTTACCCATTGCCGCTAAGCTTTGTATAATGTTAAATTACGGTCGGGTTACTATGGATTGCGTTAAAGGTACACTCCGTCTGCCTTATAACACGGAGCCAAGCGCAGATCGCCACCCGTACATGCTACCATCGCACCGTTTTAGCGAGACTGCGTAGTAATACAAGGCCAACTAAGATAGTAGCTGCGTTCCTCGTCATGAATGAACAAAATTGGGTAGGCCCTAGGCGCAAACCGGAATGATTTTCGTATTTTAACATCACACTTTATAATTTTTTAGGCTAGTATCTTATAATTTTTCTTCGGCTATCTATTGGCATAAATAATGTTAATTTTTACCGCATTAGAAACCTTCAGATTTTTGATCTCATGGTAATAATTAGCAAACGATTAAAAATTAGTACATACACACAGATGAAACGTCAAGGTTATTGTAAACGTGCAAAGGATCATATAATCGCGGGATGCTATTAAATGTTACCAATATTCAACAGAAAATCTCCTAAACCCCACATTTTAAAACGGATTTGTAGCAAGGGATTGACTAACGGTAAAAGTAAATAGAACTTTGGGGCTGTACTTGATGTGGAGGAACGAGCAAAATAGCGCTGGGAGGAATGTACCTTTAAGTTCTTCCCGGCGGTTGGTAGCACCTTACCATGTAGTGCAAGTTGTAAATGCTTCCGACAAGGTCACCGCTGTACTATACTATATAAACCATGTTTAAACAAATCCACACGTCCATTACCTCGGTAGATTTTTTTGACTGGAATAAGCACCGGTGCACACGGGCGTTTTTTGGACGCGCGGCGACGTTGCGGCGCTGCTTCGGTGACGTATGTGCGCGTTCGGTTGCCTAACCTCGTGTACAAAAAATTATACTTTGAAACCAATGAGACGATATTGCTTTTATCGCTTACCTCGTGAACAAAAAATATATTATAAAACCAATGCGACGAATTTTGGTACATTGATGTACTAATTTAAAACGTACCAGGGGAAAATGTTATACATCCATTGCAGATTAACTAAAAAATTCGGATGAGTTCTTTAATTACTTCCCAATGAGTCTTCAATTATTTCTGCAGCAACATTTCATATTTCAGGATAGTTCTTTACTCCCCCAATAAACAATTCCATGTCTATTTTTCGAAATTGGACGCCATTTTCGGTAACGCTTTTGCGGTAAACGGCGGGCGTGTGCACCGCTCAAGTCACACAAGGTACTCAGAGACGCAATTGCGTTTTTTTTAACGCTGCGGTACCGCTCCGTTGACGGGGGGAATTGCGGTGCAAACCGACCGCACGAGCGGCGGGCGGTAACTCAACGTCGACGCAGGTACGGGTGCAGTACCCAACAGATGGCACGTAAACCAAACCGCAAATGCGGTACCGCAGCGGCGACCGCACGTATGCACCGGCGCTAAGAGTCAGTAGCAGGTCGTCTGGTCATTAGCCAATGACGGAAAAGGCTCCCAGATTGGGTGCGCTTCACCCTCTATTGCATGAATTAACCATGGAAGTTTAAGTCCCATACACTTGTGCCAGTCATGAACTGTAGATTCACTAACGAATTACAATAAAACAAAAGGGTTTAACAGATCGTCGTAAATTGGAGTGAAATCGCATAAAAAACGTCGTCAAGATCGCAAACATTTGACAAATGCATTCTTCAAATGTGGAACATTATACGAACCAGTTGCAGCTATAATTTGCATTTGGATTTTTGTTTTATTGAGCCGTAAGGCCTACAAGCCATCTGCTCACTCTACAATAATCTATGCTGGTCACGATAGTAAAAGCTAACATCATACAATTATAAGAACTAGTTGTTCCCCAGCCGGTCTAGCTGCTTTCTGCTGATTCAACTCGGCTCTAATAGTCAGCATTATTGAAGCAATAGTGTTTGTTTCGAATTGTTAGAGCGCAAATCCGTTCTCATTGTCGGCCGCTCGCCCTTTTTCTTCGCTACCGTGCCAAGAATGAACCCGCTCGCCCTCTTGCTGATTGTTCCAGGATACAGCTGATTAGCCGGCATTATTGAAGCTTGCTTTGTTTAATCATGAAAAGTTTGCTCAGTTTGTTTGTTGATGACCGGGTGCGGTTAACGCTCGCTGAAACCCTTTTGACCCTTTGAGTTTGCTCATTGAACGAAATTATCTAGACACGCGCTAGTGTGTCGCGGCAAGTTAGGCAACAATCATCACAACAAACATCACATCAATTCAATTGTCGAGGTTGTAAACCATTGTAGCGCGGCGCCATAGCGTCAGTGTCATATATCTTGAAGCATAGTTGGGCACATTTCAGGTACTTGAGGAAAAATTATAATGCGGTACAAAAGCTTAAATTGTGTTGAAATCAAGAGCAATGACCCACCTGACAAAAATTAACTCGTGTAGGAATGCCAGATAAGCTGCTTTCAATGCAAAATCTGACCCTCAATAACGTTGCAAATGTGTAACTAGCTACTAGCTAGCTAATTCTAGTCCGCTCATTCCCATGTTAATTTCCATAGGGTGATTATTCATCGATACCGAGATAACTGGAAGGCTTCCAGCTAAGAAATTGGACTAATGGCTGTAGTACGATACGAACTGCGTAACCCTTATGGTTTGGAGCCTAGGGGTGTAACGAGGATGGCGTCGGATGGCACGTAAGTTCCAAAATAGTGTTATAACCATTGCTAGTATTGTCGGCATCGTCTCTCATTGGACAACCAAAGTTCGGACAATGACAACGTGTATACTGACGTGCGTGCCTAGACACAAACTAGTGTAGCACGATAAATATAAACAACGTTGCCAAAGAAATTGTATTCACGTCCAGTTCACGAAAAATAACCCAACTCTAAAAACAAAGCAAAATAAACAAAGCCAAAAACTGGTGAAGAGGCCACCAAGATGAGAGTGGCTCGGCCCTTCAAAGGAGTGATTTCAACACACCAAAACTAATGAAATAAAACAAATTACAACAAAATTAAAACCAAACAAAAAACCTATAAAGAGGTGACCAAGTTGAGAATGGTTCGGCCTATAGGCAAAAGGTAGTATCAAATTGTGGAAAACCAATTTCTTGTTGACGTGCCACTTTATTACACATCTGTACGGTAGTGGAGTTGAATATAATACGCAATTAAAAAAAAAGGACTGATATCATATCAAAAACCAAAACTGGTAAAAGGGGCCGCCAAGTGCCGAATGGTTCAGCCCTTCAAAGGAGTGATATCAACACACCAAAACAGTCGCCAACTTAATCGCACCAAATAATACTTTGGACGTTAAATGAAAACTTGAACATTGCTACCCAAAGTAGCAATGTTCTAGTTTTCATTTAACCTTCGAACTATTAAGCGGTGCGATTAACTTGGCGAATGTTTTGGTGTATTGATATCACTCCTTTGAAGGGCCGAACCATTCGGAACTTGGTGGCCCCTTTTACCAGTTTTGGTTTTTGATATGATAGTGTACTAACTGTACCCCCGGCGTAACATTTGCCGGTCTAGCCAGTTCCCGCATACCTTAGCGAAATACATTACTGGGCAGCATGAAATGAAAATAATTATGACGCCCCTCCTGTCCCCTCCCCCCCCCCAGCCTCCTCTCTCCATATTCTCCCACTGTAGTGCATGATTATTTTGCTAAGTGCCACCGAAGCCTGTTATATACTATACAGATGTGTATAAATATATAAATATATAAATATATATATATAATATATGATAACTCCTTAAGTAAAACAATCTTACCATTGTCTCGAATGTAACGAATCGGCTAAACTGCGGATCCGTATGTCGATGTCCCCTAGTCATCATAAAAGCTGCAGTTTGGACTGTTCTCTCATTTTGTCTGTTGACTGCCTGTATTTGGTACTGTTGGTACTGGGTCATCTGAGCCAAGGAGTACCAAACGACATAGGGAAGAAGCAACAGAAGACGGAAGAACACCATTGATTCCATTGTTGAGGGAAATAGCGAACATGAGAGGGACGCAACCACACGGCTAAATTGATGTACAGAAAGAAAAAAAACACAAGAGTTGTTGTGTGGTTGTTTGTAGTCTTGAAATATATTTGTTAACTAGTCAATGTTACTGGATGTAGCAGTTAAACTACAATTTTACGGCAGGCGTCACAAAATTGGTTGCCTCTTGCCAAAAAAACTGTAAAACTACTTACTGGTTCGGTTTCATTCTCAACGATTGACTATGCTGTTTTGCACTGCTGGCTGGCTTTCCTTACTGTGATGTTTGAACAGCTTTGCGCTTGTGTTGGTTGTCAGTGGACGTAATAGTCACAAAATGACTTAAAGTCAACGGCGTATTACTCCTCTGCTGACTTATGTTTTTTTTTTCCTTGCAAGATTGCTACCTGTTGGCCTGCAGTGTGTAAGAGACGCCCACGAAATACCAAAGTGACTAGCTGCTTGATGCAGTCTGTTGAAACGTATTGATCTGACGGGTTGTCTAGTGTTTCCTTTCTAACGGTACAAATTTAATTTTGTTGGCAGTTGTAATTACTGTCTGATGGACGTATTTTAACCATGGGTACGCAATGCCAGAAGTGCAACACAATAGGACATTTGCGTCATTTAAAGAGGGAAGAAAAAAGTTGTTGTCGCAATAGCTCTCCAACGGATTTCCGTCATGTGAATCTACGCGAATTCGAAAATAAATCCTACAACTCTCAATCCTCAAATTATGAAATAGACACATTTTAATGGCTTGAAACTGTTCTTATATCAAAAGACAATAATTGGCCGATTATTAATTACCATCTAAAACATCTTAAAAAATGTCTAGGGACCTTTCAGGACGTTTTTCACGTTCTCAGCATCCAAACTCAAACTCGGTAAATTACTAATCCAGAAACACGATAGTGGCACAATCACTCAGTGAGTGAAATGATTAGGAAAAAAGAGGATTAATCTCTCGAAGAGTAATCGAACTGTTCTAAAATGCCTTCAGATGTTGTAAACGTATTCACAGCTTTCAGGACAAAATGAGAGTTTTCTCTACAATATTTATACTGAAAAAAAGCCCCAATAACGCTAATACAAACATTAGGTTATTTTTTTTAAAAACCTTCGTCGAACCAATAATCATTACATGCGCGGTAAATAACACAAAAACTTTATCACGCATGTAATCATTATTGGTTCGACGAAGGCTTTTTAAAACAACCTAATGTTTGTATTATCGCTATCAAGAATTTATAGGGTTGGGGGAGGGAAATTTGGAATTCTAAAAAGTCCCTACTGAAACGTGTTACATTTATTCCTATAAGTTCCGTCCGAGTTTTCAGAGGGCGCCACGCGTTCCATCTGGTAATTTTTCTCACTTTTCAGCCCAAATCTAAAGTAAACTAAATTACAACTAAGCTAAATTGAAAAAAAATAATTGAATACAAGCTAGTTTCATTTAGTTTAGTTCAATTTTATACTGAAAACTGAGTAGAAATTCCCACATAAAACTCATAGCGCCCTCTATAAACTTAGACGGAACTAATAGGAATGAATCTAAGGCGTTTCAGAAGGGGTCTCATTCACAAATTCTCCTCCCCAACCCTATATATTCTTGGTGTTTTACTGAGGCTTTTTCCAATGTAAATCTGTTAAAGCACTTGTTTCTTCTCATAAATGCACTACAATGACGGAGCTCCGTTCTCACTGTAATTTAGTAATAGCAATAGTAATAGTAATAGTAAAATATTTGACCAAAAATAAATTAGTCAGGAGAAGGAAGGGGTCAAGACCCACTAATACCCATCCTTGAATTTAAGAAAAAAAAAACAGCCCGGAGAACAGAGCAGGTGGGAGGGGGAATTTCATATAGAAAGTTGGACGCGTTCAGGCCTTTTTAGAAATTTGGTAAGTGCAACTGATGCAAGGTTTTGCCGAAAGGTGGACACGTTCTTGCTAGTAACTAGTGTGTCAGGTAGGGAGTTCCATACCCGAATGACTCTTAACAGAAAAAAAAACTACGTCTGGACTCAGTAAGAAAGGTCGGACAAGCAAGCTTAAGTGAGTAGCCTCGAGGGAACAGAGCCGGACTGGCATCGAAGAACGGCAGATCAATGCCCACACGGCCATTTAGGATCCTAAATATTAAGATGAAGTTCGATCTGAACTTCAACCTGCAAAGTTCCAGAGAGTCGTGGCCAAGAAGGGATAATCTTTTGGCGTATGAGATTTTCTCAAGGCCTGTGAGGCTCTTGGTAAAGCGGCGCTGAACGCGCTCAACTATATCAATGTCCTTTAATAGGGAAGGAGACCAGACCGGCGTCGCATATTCAAGAAGAGGTCGGACGAACACCTTAAAGACCCACAGCTTAATGTCCTTGTTTCCGGAAATGAAACAACGATTTACGATAGCCAGACGACGGTTTGCAGAGGCTGTCACCTTGGCACAGTGGAGTGAAGGTTTAAGGTTGGTAGTAAACCAAACACCATGATCACGAATGTCGGAAGTGTAAGGGAGGGGCTCGCAATTAATTGAGTACGCAATACAAGCGTTAGAATTACTAATACAGAATGCCTGGCATTTGGCATCAGACAGCGGCAATTTCAAAGCCAATGCCCAATCATGGATACGATCAGCAGTGGTCTGGACGTGAACGCTATCAGCCGGTCTAATGACCTCCGAACAATCTTGAGATCATCTGCAAATTTAAAACCAATGACCGAGTCAGAGTTACAGTTTAAGTCGTTCAAAAAAATGAAAAAGAGGAGAGGACCCAAAACGGATCCCTGGGGCACACTGCTTGGGATCCCTGCCACAGACGAGAAGGACCACCACCAAGACGCGCTGTGAAGGGTTTCTTAGACTAAGATGTCTTTATGACTCCAATATGTGACTAGAACTTTTTTCTCCAAAATATTTACTTGGTTGCTTTATTGTGTTTATATGGGGATGCACAATTAATTCGATGACTCGTCAAGATGAATGGACATGTTGGACAAGGTTCGACGTGAAGGATATTTTGTCTACCACCTGTTTCCTTTCCGACGGCAATATTTTAACTGATTTGGCATAGTTTTTGCTCCTACACAGTACACGTCTGCCTACATTAACACCAGTTCAAAGCATGTGAAATGAGACGATATTGTAACAAACTTTTTAATAGGCTATTAGCGCCTCTACGACTCGAAAATAAAAATAACAATGTGGTTGCAATGTCCAACGGAAATCCGTCTTTGAGTTCAGGGGAATTCAAAAACAATATCTTGGAACATTAAAACTAAAACAATTTTGTGATGAAAAAGGAAGTTGATGTCGAAAGTGAAAGGAAGCGATTGGTTATACATAGAGGTCAATGTTCAGTCCGATATCTAAACATTTAGAATTTGTAATAATAATAATAATGACAATTTTTATTGCAGGAAACATGCTCGAAGTTCTGCAGAACTTGTGAGAGCAGCAATAAATACATACAGCATACAATTCAATAAATATACATATGTAGTTACTATATTAATATTTTGTAATAATAATAATAATAATAATAATAATAATAACAAGACACTTCATTGCCACATGTAAGAAGCAATGTGAGAGGGGGAAGGATACCAAATTGACACCAGAGACTCCCTACCGCCAAAAAAAATGGAGTTCCCAGAGTAAGGGCGCGTTTACGCAGCGAATCGCCTTTGCATTCTCACAGCTGAAATTTAATCGCGATATCAAACGTGTCGTTACCATGGTAACAACGCTTTCCAGATTAGCTAAGTCCGACATCGTTTGATCAAATGCTTGCAGTGTTATGATTCGTGACAGTAAGATAAAGAAATCTTCCTGACGAACAAATTGTCTCGATGTCTTCTAAACTCAATTACTGACTCGTTTCGTTGCGAGCTGGCAGAGCTAAAACCGTCGCCATGTTGGAATTTCAGATAATTTCTAGCTCCTAGCTGCGAGAATGCAAAGGCGAGTCGTTGCGTAACGCCCTTAGAGCCACAATATCAAAATGCTTAAAAACAATCATGCTTAAAACAACGAAACGATAGGGGTATGGGAAAAAAGGGGCGCCCTAGTCACAAAACACTGAACAACAGTAAATCAAGAACAATATTCAGGTCTCAACAGAAATGGCTTAAGGCTACAGTCATTGATCAGTCTCTTAAACACGTTCACACAGGAAGCAGAGACAATGCAGTCTCTAAGTGAATTCCACACTGGCACCACCCTAAGGGAAAAGGAAGACTTTCTACAGTTCAGCTAAAATTTGGGGATTACCAAAAATTTTGTCGATTTTCCCTGGTACAAATATTGGTACTAAATTCATGTGGTAGCAAGCCGTGGACAATCTTAAATACCAGGATCAAGACAGCTCAAGTGAGTTAAGCCCAAGTGCATTTGTGCTCAGTTTCTTAAAATATACGTGAAATATCGTCCGTAAAGTGAAAAACAAAATTAAATTTTGGATAACGGTGTTGTTGCTATCGCGTTGAGGTTTTGTCCTGCATAGAGTGAAACAGCTTTTTATTCCGCCTTCGTTTCTTGTGATTTCTTTATTCCACGTGGAGGAAGCTGCAAATTTTCATGTTTTAAATTTTTCATTTGGAAAACCAGGTGCTGACGACCACGGCGACTTGATGCAGCATTCGTGGCATTCATGGCTTTCATGGTGCTTTTTATTTTTACGTTTGGTGTAAATAGTCTTAATTAAATTGATCGAAATGGTTTTTTAACGTGTTTAGACTAAGGGAAGAGACAACTTCCTCTGGCAGCCTCTTCCAGTTGCTGACGACTCTGTGAAAAAAAAAAGAGGAGCTTGCAATCCATAATCTCGTCCGTACCTCATGTCGACGGATGTTAAGTGGTGAAACTGGCAGACACATTAATTGGGAGATGGAAAGGGGCTTAAGGCTTAAGGAAGAAATGGGCTGACTCCATCTTTAGCGGTTGAGGTTTTAATGGTCATGTAGCTCGCCCGCCATATAGCCAGGGACGGCAGTCAACAAAGGCCAAGACAAGAAGAAGGCTTGGGGTACAATTAGTCCGGGGAAAATGGTAAGAATTCTAATGGACTAGCCGAAAGACTCGCCGAGGAAGACATCTTAGTTCGGCAAGTATCAAGTTGGTAACCAGGAGACCCACCAGGCCTCACGTCCTAGGCAACGACAACAAAGGCGGTAGAAAAGCATACAGTATAAGTTACAACTATTACAAGGTGGTAATTAGTAATCATCGTAATACAGGCTTGATATTGAAGTCCACAGCCAAAGTCATCAGACCCAGGACCAAGGATATGAAAGGTCGACGGGGACCAAGCACAACTGGTGATTGGTTGCGTCAACCCTCGTCGATACAACCTATAACTATGGTCTCCATAGTCTACTGGTTTTGGCGTCATACAAATTGTAGAGGCTTCGATTAGGTCGCTCCTGTTTCTTCTATTCTCTTACGACGATGAGAGTTTCTGCAGTATTTTGAGGGTTTGGCAGCTTCCTGCAAGTTGAGTGTTACTCTTATCTTCACTCTCTACCATTCTTCTAGCATTCTTTTGGTAGAGCACCCCCCTCCCCCCCTTAACAGAATTCCGGATCCGCCCCTGCATCTATCTATATAAATTACACACGAGGTCAGGCAGTAGGCACCGTCACCGTGCATCTGGTAGGAGTGAAAGCATTGCGGGAAAGCTTTTCAGGACAGTATGCTTCCCAAAGGGGTAGCTTCGAGACCACCTTGAGCCTTATTTATTTTTTTCGCCAGCATAAACATGAACATGGCTGGAAGAATATAATACAAGTGATAATTAAAAAAGGAGGATCATTAGCTGTGGGGAAGGGGTGGTGATTTGAGTCACGTGATGCGCTGATATTTCGACCAGCATGACGTGAACATGGAAGAATATAATAGAAGTGATGATTAGAAAGAGGGGATCATCAGCAGTAGGGGAGGGGGAGGGAGGATTTGAGTCACAGGACGCGCTGATTGAGTGTGCGAAGCGAACGAAAATCAGCGTTTGTTAGCCAATGTCAGCAACAATTTGAAGAAATTTAATTCGGTCGAACATTGACTTGCACATGAGCTACCACACCTAACCAGTGTTTCAAACAGTGCGTTCAATGCCACCCCCGTTACCCCTTACCTCCCCCCCCCCCTCCCCGAATGCCCCATAAACCCCTCCCTTGGAACCCCAAGTGTTTGGTCTTTTTAGGGGAGTAAATAACGTTTTCAATGGAGGGCGCCACATTTATTATCAGTGTTGCTGAGTTGCCTGTTTCTCCGTCTTGATACAGGTGCGATAAGACCGCCACAACGATCGTGCATGCATTGACTGTTACTCAACCAACATTGAAACTATTCAACTCGGCTCTAATAGCCAGTATTATTGAAGCAATATTTCGATTGGTACTTGGGTGGGTGACCTCCTGAGAATCCATTCCGGGTGTTGCAGACATAGGGCCTTAGGGCTTCGTCGGGCAGATGACCGGGTGCGGTTAACGCTCGCTAAAATCCTTTGACGTTTGTCACTGATTGTTACAGCGCATCGACAACACCCTTCACATTGCCGACCGCCCGCCCTTTTTTTTTCTTTGCTACCGTGCCAAGAATAAACCCGCTCGCCCTCTTTCATTGCTACCGCCTCCTCATTGTTTAGTTAATTTGAGCCATTTTCATTGGCTGTTTTAATGGTGAGTTTGGTGTTTAGCATCCCATCCCAACCTAACCGTTACATCAAATGGTTTTGTAGTGAACGTTAACCAGTCCTGGTCATCTGCCCGACCAACCCCCAAGGCCCTACGTCTCATCCCAATCTCAGTCCCAATCCCAATAATATATATACAGATTATAGCCATTATGAATTCCATCAAAAATCACAGTCCAGAAAAACTACACCCGACGATCCAAAGGAGTGAATCCAACCATGATAAAAAGTTTCTAAGGGACCGGTCATTATTTATCGCCGGGGGGGGGGGGGGGGGGGTGGAGCAAGTGAGGTAAGCGAGAAGTTTTTGGACACTCCAATGGGGGGGAGAGTCATAAATTTGTGTGGTCCCGTCAAGAGGGGGGAGGGGGGAGTAACACACTGACTAACTGGAAGGAAAAGTCATTTTTGGACCTCAAAAATGGCACTTTCAACTTTCAAATTTTCAAAAAATGTCTCACCCCAGATCCCCCATCATGTGCGTGTTTACAGGGTTTTAATAATAATAATAATAATTATTATTATAATAATTATAATAATAAAATATAATAAAATTATAATAATTTTGAAGCTATTAGCACCATTACTGCAATGTCAAGCCGTGTTAGTCTGGCTCAGCGGTAGGACATTGGCCTTTGGTTTCAAAGTTCCTGCATTCGATTCCCCACTCTTGGCAGTCTGACATGTAAGTCCAAACGGCAACGTAAATAGGTTTGAATCCGTATTTAGTTATTTCTTGTGAGCCTTTCGCTTTCCCGTCTTTAACCATTACTGCACGTATAGTTTTTTTTTTAAAGAATCTTGTAGAAGAGCCTTGGCAACTGGTTTCTTGGCTTCTAATGACTTTCAGGTGCTGACTGTCACGGATGCGGGTATACAAGCAAACAGTATGTTCACCATACTTATTGTATGAATCTCTCGACAAGAGATGAGTGTAAGGAACAATTTTTAGAACATTTTTAACCCAACATGTATTTTCGTTAAAAACTAGACACGTTTCCTTACAACTAATGGTAACTTCGGTGTGGAGCTACTTACTTAATTTGGCTACAGCACTAATCTTGGTTACAGGAATCATCCGCAGTGTCTTATTCCCTCCGTCCCCCCCCCCCTCCCCGGCCATAAATAATGACCGGTCCCTAAGACGTGGTCAGATTCGTCCCTGACGCACATTCTTGCATCATTTCTCTGGAGTTGTATAAGATTAGGTTTGCTGTTTAAATACTGAAGAACAGAAGTGCATACGGCGTCAATTTTGGTGTGTTGATCTAGGCACACGCTAGTGGACTTACCATGGTTTCAAAGGTGATGAATCGGCTTAAGTTCACGTCAACGTGCCGGTGACCTCTGGTCATCATAAAAGCCGCAGTCTGGACAGTGCGTTCATTCCTTCGATTTACGGCCTGCATTTGATATTGTTGGTATTGGTTCAACTGCTGAGTCTCCGACAGCCAAACAAAACTGGAAAAGGCCAGAAGTAGACGAACGAAAAAGAGAGATTCCATGATGGTTCTTCCTTGTCAGTTAGTTAGGTAGGCCTATTAGTTCACTACTATGGGAAAGACGATCTGATTAATGCTTGTTGTCCTTTTGGTGAAGAATTGTGCTTGCCTGAAATTTTGTATTCCTTAAGATGAACGAGTGTTTTAAAGCCAAAATTCACTTGCTGATGATAGCCTACCGAAGTCACAACGTGTCCCTAAACTCACAACGTGTCGATAGCAGTGAACGTTAACGTGCTCTCGTCAGGGAGGATTCCTTTTTTCGTCTGTCACTATTTCTATTGTGTTGTGACAAATAATTGTTCCCGCGTCAGTCGGTTACGTAACGTCATAGTCGAAAAACAAAACAAAAATGGGGGGAAAAAATGATATTTGTCATTTTGTTACGGATTTCCGTAAATCGCGTGACATCCTTCCATTCGACCAAAAAAACAAATCAATACAAGCGTGTTGCATAACAACAACTTCCTAAACCTTTGTGAGTTAGGTACACCTGAGTATAACAACAACAACAATAATAGTAATAATAATATTTTTTTGCCATGTTACATTTACTCATTAAACTGTGAAATCAAGAAATGTAGGCAACTAACAATAATAATCACTAGCTGGACCCGTGCATCCTGCACGGTATTTGAACTTCTCGAACTCGGCTTCTCCCGGTGTTTTGTCGTGTTGGGAAAGTAACTGGCGGTGTCAATTTGCCCCCCCCCCCCCCACCCCACTTCTCCTGTACACCTCTACCCGCTTCCGTGCCCCCAACACCCCCCACACCGAATTGCACCCCCTGCCTGACTGTCCCAGTGTGGATCTGTATCTCCCCGGCACCTTAGGTGTTTGGGCTTTGGTTTTAATGTATCCCCCCCCCCACCACATACGCCTCCCCCTCCCCCCGAAATGTGACAGTCTGCCTCATACCCTTCTTTCTCGTTTTTTCGCCCTTGTCATTGTTCTTCCCTGGCCATTCCCACGGATGGTTTGGTGTAGCCCAGGAAAAGTCACAATAAGGTTGATTGAAGTCTAAAAAAAAACAAGAATTTCATAAAGAAATACATAAACTGCTTATGGAAAAAAATAGCAACATTATTATTTTCATAGACGAAAGACAAAGCTCTGTATTGGGTGGTTCCGATAGGCGGGTTGCTATTGTCAACTTCGTGTGGTTTTGTGTGGGTTTGTTGTTAATGTCAGTTAGGTTAGGTAAGTTGGGTTTTGCATTTCATACTGAGGTAGTTAACTGGTTGGGGTTTGGCATTTCATACTGGGGCAGTTAATTGGTTAGGTTATGTTAATGATGATTTAACGAGTTTCCGCAATTTGGGATCAATTTGTAGTGCCTTCCGTGAAAATTAATGGTAGGTTTTTTTCTCTTTTTTCTAATTTCGGGCCATGTGCGTGAAAGGAACATGGGAAGAAAACGGGCTCTCGTCCGATTTTTTTTTAATGGACTAAGACTTACCTGCTGACTAATGTTTTCCTCTTCCATTTTTTGGGGAAAAAGCACCATTTGGCCTTGGTGAAGGTCCAAAGTTAGCATCGCGCTGCGCCGGAAAGCATAAAACTGGGCGAAAGTCAGGCAAGTGAAACGCCAAACCCCAACCAGTTCATTGCCTCAAATGGAATGCCGAAGCCGGTTCCTAACCTAACCTAACCGACAATAACAACAAAACCACACGAAACTGACAATAACAACCCACTTATCTAAACTGTTTACGGGAAAAAAATATCAGCTGGGAACATGGGAAGAAAATGGCCTCCCGTCCATCAGCGCAAAGAGTGCGGCTTTTATTAATTTCTGACGGCCAAACGAAGCCTTTGCCCCAAAAATTTTATGGGAAAATATTGTTCAGTTGATCATTTTACGTCATTCTAGCCCAACGAGAGATCAATCGGTGAGGAGCCCTTATTCTTCCCATAAGCCGCGTAAAGTAAACTTGTTCCCTCTATTGTTTATTTTACTATCGAAAGTGATCGTGGATGAATTTATAATTCTGCCTTTATTCCGTTAGCTACGCACCTAGTATGCACTATCTCGTTGCCTCACACGTTTGTCGAATTGATACTACAACAAACTGTTACACTAAATAATCGATTATACAATAATTACCTGATTAGCAGGAGCTACATAACTAAACGAATTACCAATACGCGTAGAATCCTAGGACAGCCTTCCCGGCGAGCCGTAAAGTAGCCGCTATTTTTTTTCAGTGGTTCGCCAATTAGCCCAACAACAGATAGAATTCCGTTTTCCGTGCATGTTGTCAAAACCTGAAATAAGCTGGGCCAGTTCCGATTCAACTTTTTTTCATACAGAAACATAATTGGCAAAATGTTTAGTCAAGGGCCTACAACCCTTCATATGCAAGCTATTTAACCATAAACTCTTCAATAACAACGCCTACAATTTGGTGGCATGTCTTCTAATCGAAATCATGGAAAATCGACCAATATTTCAGTCACTTCCGGCCAGACGCTAAAGGTGATAGGCATGACCCGTTCAAATAAACGACTGGAGTGGGACGTAACGTCATTTAACAATAGCTCACGACGCAAGCCCCTTTTTCTCCCCGACTGTATTTCAAGAACTGCTTTATACATCTTCTTACATTATAAACCAAAGTCTCATAGCAGAAATGAAGCAACCGCAACGACCCCCGGAAGGGGAACAATGGAAACGTGCGAGTGTGTCAATTCGTTGGTATGAAGTTGAAACTGGGACGTTGTTGCCCTGAAAAGAAGTTGAAATTGGCACATTGGCGGAAAGGGGCCGGGAATGTTACACAAACAAAAATCGACTGTTGCAGTGAACAATCAGGCCGCACCGAGCAAATACTGGGAAACAACCACGGGCCAAACAAATGCATAAGCAGTCAACAGTCAGTCACTGAAAACCCTTCACACTTCAAACGTTAAATGAAATAAGTGAAAATTACGCAGTAAACCACTTTCATATATTTCATTTAACCTTCGAACTATTACTCGGTGGGATTAGCTTGGCGAAAGAGCTTGGCGTTTGATATCACGACTTCACACGGCCGAAAAGCTTGGCGGGAATCCTTAACAAGTTTTGTTTTGGGGTAGATAGTAGATATACAGTTTTGAGTAACTTAAACATAAAGTGAGTTCCTTAACAAATACATACATTGTAAAAAGACAAAGAAAACATTACAGCAATAATTTTACGATTAAAAGTATAATAATGGCTTTTGCATGATTTTTAATATTTTATAATAATAATAATAATAATAATTTATTCGTACATTTCAATACAATCAGTGATATTCTCTTAGTGAATGACATACTTGCAACCAACTTTGGACGTTAAATGAAAACTTGAACGTTGCTGCGGAAAGTAGTAATGTTCTAGTTTTTATTTAACTTA
Source organism: Lithobius niger (assembly GCA_023313725.1). Lineage (NCBI taxonomy): Eukaryota > Metazoa > Arthropoda > Chilopoda > Lithobiomorpha > Lithobiidae > Lithobius > Lithobius niger. The sequence continues at coordinate 15,757 of JAHWFP010142825.1, read as the reverse complement.
CGAACTATTAGTCGGTGCGATTTACTTGGCGAATGTTTTGGTGTGTTGATATCACTCTTTTGAAGGGCCGAAGCATTCAGAACAAGTTTGTTACTGAAAGTGCGTAAAGGGGAGGTTTTCGTGGAGGGGGGAAATTGGGATGGAGTGGAGAACGACCTACTGGGGGAACAGACCGCCGTAGATGTTCCCACGTTTTCAGACGGTCCGGCTTCTAGTAGGCTAAAATATAATCCACAACAATCTCTATGTCAAACTCCGCGTCGTCATCTATATCAACAAACCAACCCGCATCATTCAGATACTCAAACAACGCATCGACGTATAAAACACGTTTATATTTGATTAAGGCAGAATCAATGTCGCATTGACATTATAGGCCAAACGATCGGAACAGAGACGGAATTGACCCATGGGTCTATGGGACAGTGGGCCAAATGGGTCACATTTTCATCGTGGGTCATGGGTCAAGACCGTTTACCCACCGACCCACGGTAATCTTACGGTAATCAGTACATGTACTAGTACACTTTAACAATTGTTCTTACTCTTTCAAAAATGGTTCTCCCCAGAAGGCTAAAAACCGAAATTGCATACTGTATTGTTTTTTCATAGGATGGATGGGTCATGGACGGTGGGTCACATTTAGTTCTTTATCGGGTGGGTCAAGTGGGTCGTGTGTCAGGGATCGAGTGGGGCAGGCGGGTCATGGGTCGGAAAAAGTGACCCACTTCCATCTCTGGATCGCAGTCGACCAAAACTAGGTGAAGAAGGTGATTCCACGGGTTGGCTCAGTAACACTATTCGATCAAAACCTAACTCGAAAACACAGTCGAAAAATCTTTGCTGACGTCGGTTGTTAACTTTCAAGTATGACATTTGTTTGTTTCTCTGCTTTTAGAGAGCACCAACCCAAACTGGGTTCCCCCCCCCCCTCCCACCCCCACGATGGTGAGAGGCCGGGACAATTTAGCTGGAGATATCCAAGCAGAAAATCCATGATCTTTGATATGCCGCAATCGACATACGACATACTGTAATCGTCAACAATGATATTTGTTTGGCAGGCGCGCAGAAGATAAATTTTTATGAAAAAAATATTCATCTGCAGACCATCGGAGACATCCTAGAATGACATCCTAGAATTAGCCTAGACATCCTAGAATTAGAATTAGACATCCTAGATCTAGAATTAGCCTAAAATGGCCTAGCCCTACATCCGTACAAACAGCCTCAATATCGTTGGATATAACTAAAACACAGCAACGTAGATTTCATTAAAAAAAAAAAGACTACCATTAATAAAAAAAATAAAATAAAATAAAAAAAATAAAGACCAGCATTAGAACCACGGTCGCGTCGTATTAAATTATAAGGTAAGCCAAACGTCAACAGTGACTCATTGACGGTCTCTTTTAGTCATGTTTCAACGATAAAAATGAAATCATAAAACCCAGAAGATAACAAAAATACGAAGTTCGGTCATTTGACGATTTAAACTTCTAGCATTAATTAAGCAACATATTAACTTAAATTTGATGATACCAGAGGGTTTAAGCACTTACGCCACCCTATCGTTCTTACTAGCCATAACAGTTTTATAGCAATAATAATAATAATAATTTTTATTCGTCAAGAAAACGAATGGGTCCATGGATGGACTTGACATCCATCATTCGTCCAAGGTGTTACTGGCTAGCTAGCTACTACTACTAGCTAAGGTCAGGTCTCCCATGTTAATTCTCATTGGGTATAAAAACACGTCTACAGTTCGTTAGGAAAAGTTTGCGTATCTAAATTTCGGCACACAGGTAAAGAGTAACAGGGGGTAGTGCCTTTTTGTAAAATGGGGGTTGCAGCTAGAAGCACGTGGCCCTGAAGTGGCGCGTAAATGCAAAATTATTGTTGTAACCCACTGTTTGTATTGTTATCCAACAGTCTATTACAACATGCTTTTAGTGTTATACGCCCACCGTTTCGGTACTTATGTACCGCAACAATTCACTCGAGTTTTAACAAATAACTATTCTTGCAATTACTGCACTGTTTCCTTCAACGACATGGTAATTACACTAACCTTGGTTGCTGGTTGGATACTGTTCAGTGAGCTTTATAATGTGACTAGCAGTAGTACCCGGCTTCGCCCTGGGTTTTGTTTCGCCCATGGTTGTTTCCCAGTTTTCGCTCAGTGTTGCCTGAATATACAGTGCGACGGGCGTTTGTTTTCCGTGTAATACTGTCCCTTTCCTCCAATCCTCTGCCTCCCATCTCCCCATCCGATTTTTTTCCCATCATCTCTCTCCCTTCTCCGTTCCCCTCCTATACACCTACCCGTCCCTCCCCTTCCCTACCTCCCCTAGTTACATGTAATTGAATTTGGTTGGGGAGTTGGATTAAATACTGCCCTTCCCCGATTTGCGAGATTTGGGCAAATGAAATTGCTACGGTCTCCATCACTAACAACCTACAAAAGTACTTTTTGATTCAGTTAATGCGTAATCATATGCTTAGTGGTAACCGCGCCCCCCCCCCCCTCTCCCATGTCTTTATTTCTAAAGAGCAGTGTTAACAGAAGCACTGCGCCACACATGGGCATTCCCCGTTAAGGAACCGCCAACTCCCACTTTATTGCTTTGGCATGACCGATCCGTACCCTATGAAAAATGACTGTCCTTCGTGCATGACGACAGTGAAGACATGCCTCTGCGATGACCGCGCAGATCAAGTTGTTATTCGAGGCAACAATGTGCCAATTTCAACTTCTTTTTCAAGGCGACAAAGTACCAGTTTCAACTTCGAGCCAAAGAATTAACACACTCGCCCGTTTTCATTGTTGGGGTTCCCTTTTCGGGGGTCGTTGCTTCATTTCTGCTATGAGACTTTGGTTTATAATGTAAGATATTTCAAAAGTGAATTATTATGTGATCAGCGAGTTTTATAGTATGTGATTACTAAGGTACGTCAATATACCATGGTATCTAAACTACGGAAGTTGCAACAGAAAAGATACAGGGAATCTACCATTGCAGATCGTGAGCACACGGTCCAGTCAAGTAGCAAAAAAAGGACATTTTTTCAAAGTAGTATGTCTTAGTAATGTAACGACTTTGATGGTTACGCTAGACATATGCTAGTGTGACGCCATCAAGTAGACGATTGGCTAAGTAGATGAGATTAATTGTGATTGAGTGAGCAATTCCAGCTTCAATACGTGATTAAAATTTACCTTGGGAGGGCAACTGGAAGGGGAATGCGCTGATTGAGTGAGCGAAAATGAGATTGAACAAACTTATGCATGTGAAACATGGGTATACAATAAATCAAATCATATCAATTTCGCTGATGTGACGGCTAATTGGGCCACGCAAATGTGAAAATTATTAATGAGAAAATGTATAGACATAAATACATCTAGACAAAAAAGGCAGAGGTGATGATTCGACCATAGGATTCTTTGTATTCACAGGCCTATGAAAGTTGTGATATCCACCCAAAACCAAAACCGGTATAAGAGAAGCCGCCAAGTTTACAAAAAGGGTCGGACTTTGAAAGTAGTGATATCATTCAACCAGGAAAAGCCCACCAAGGTTAATCCTATTAGCCAAGTTAATCGCACCTACTAATACTTTGGACGTTAAATGAAAACTTGACGATTGTTGCCGCTAGTAGCAATCTTCTAGTTTTCATTTAACTTTCGAACTATTAGTCGGTGCGATTAACTTGGCTAATATGATTGACCTTGGCGGCCTTTACCTAGTTGAATGATATCACTACTTTCAAAGGCCGACCCTTTTTGTAAACTTGGCGGCATCTCTTATACCAGTTTTGGTTTTGGGCGGATATATTGTTACATAATATTGATCCATAGCATCATCTTAACTAAACAATGAATATTAATTTTGAAGTGACAATGGGTTGTTACAAAACGACGTCATGTGGACCTTGGGCTTGGTAGATTTCACAAATAGCGTCATCAGAGCAACCTTGCTGGGGTGGCATAATTTCAACGTTTGAAATCCGGAATTAAACTCGCAACAGGTGTACCAACCCTAACCGAAAGTGTTCCCCTTAGCAAGTAGTGATTTCACCCCCTCCAACGAACAAACCGCCAAGCTAATCCCGCCGACTATTCCACCAAACGTTAAATGAAAAACTTGACCGTAGCAATGATCAGGTTTTTAATTTAACCTTTGGTAGTCAGTAGAATTAGCTTGTCGGTTGTTCGTTGGCGGGGGTGAAATCACTACTTGCTAAGGGGAACACCTTTCGGTTAGGGTTGGCACACCATGTAGCGACTTGGTGGCAGTAGTTTTTGTTCCGATATCACTACGTTGATTGGCTGTAACTTGGCGGGTTCTTTCACTCTTGTGGGTTTTGTTTCATTTTCCTATACAAAACAGCATATTTAGATTGAAGAAATCTATACTTTCGGTAGATTTATTTCTTGCAAGGAAAAAAAAGGGTTCTAAATGGTTTAACGAGCGTTAACCACTCCTGGTCATCTGCCCGAAGCCCTAAGGCCCGCCAGCAAACCTGTTTCGTAGCAATAAGACGACTGAATACGTCGAAATACACCATTATGTTGTTGTAAAGTATGGATTGCATTTATTCAGTTTGTAACTAAGTCTTCTGAAAGGCTAGTTTTTGTGGGTAGTAAACTGTGCCTCCTGAAAAGGCAAAACTCACAACAACCTGGTAATGCACATGTATTTAATTTTCATAGCTGTAATTTTTGCTCCTTGTTCACAATGAAGATGCTTAAATAATTAAAAAAAAAAAACACTAGGAAGCCCCATAGACAACACAACTGAGGGTAGCCATGTTCCCTGCCCCCCACATGGATGCCACTTGTGTTGTCTATGGGGCTTAGCCCATTTCTTAATGTTTTTCAAACTTTTTAAGCATCATCATTGTGAACGTTCAAAATTGAGCCGGTTCAGCCATACAAGCATTAAGTTGCTTCGGCTGACTTAAGGCTCAAAGAAATTCTTTAAATAAAAAAATAAAAATAAGAAGTAAAAATTACAGCTCTGAAAATTAAGTAGGCCTACATGTGCATTACAAGGGTTGTAGTTAGTTTTGCCGTGTCTGGAGGCACCGTTTACTATTACTACCCATTCTCGCCCACTCACAAATTAAGTTGCTGTTAGTTTTTTTGATACGCGTATGCAAGTCTTCAGATATAGTTTTTAACGAGCCAATAAGTTGCATAATCATAAACTACCTTGAACGTATTCTACGTAGATTAGCTTTACGAAGTGCACAGGATACATCTAATGGGCAACCCTTTCCCGCAAATCGTCGTTAGTTTAACAGAGCGTAACGAACATGTTTGCGCGGCAAAGGAAACGAATACGATGGCTTTGTAACGAGGCTGATGCATGTAATGAAGCGTGGCCGTTTTTCGAGACACGTTCTATTTTTCAATTCACCTTTTAAATCGCCGCCTCCCGGATGGAGACTGGATTTCTGCTACGCAGTTTCGCGAGAAATGACACGCGGTAACACTGCCCACCGAGACTTGTGCAGAATACTAGATATTACAAAATGTGCCTAAATTACAAGCCCTTAAAGTGACACTATCACCGATTGAAAGCAGACGAAATCTGGCAACATCTAGCGCTATCCACCGTACACAATCTTGCACTTGCTTGCACCAAGCGAAGGAATGCACAACGGCATTTCTTTTAACGAAACAAACAACCTACAACTTCCTTAATTACTGAGCGAAAATTTGATACTTCCTCTTGAACCTGGGAGCGAGCTATTAAGGCTAACAATATGGCTAAATGGCGCCACGGTATTTTCGTTCGCTTTTCATTCGGTGATAGTGCCACTTTAAAACGGCATTAGTTTAGATGGTTACGTCCCGTTTAGCCAAAAAGAAAGCAGATTAAAAGCTTTTTCCTAAAGGGCCGTTTCGCCGTTTCGATAACTCCCGTTACGCCAAATACCGTTCACGAAACTTTACGCACACGAAATTTAAAACATGACTCCCGTGTAATGGTAATCATTCAAATTATAGACAAACACCCGTTTTTCAGAATTCCGTGTTGCAGACTAATTTTTTTTCAACTTACGTGCCTCGCTCGCCCTGCCGCACTCGCTGCGGCTAAACACATAACATCAGAAACCGCAACTAACCACAAGTTCATTCCAATTACGCTTGCCTCTTTAACTTTGCAATGGTAAATTTTTGAAGAATATTTTGATTCTGGAAAACGGGATTCTGGAAAACAGGAATTCCCGTTTGGGAAATGGTAAACATCACGTGTATAATTTAAAAGATAACCTTGGCATTGACGTAGTGACGACCAAGTATTCTGAATAATATTTAAAGTATACGTTTTCTCGTCTGTATCAATGCCAGTTTTCAAAACGCAAATAAATTCTACCACTGCTTGTCTCAGTTAAAGTTTTGCCTTTTAAATCTCCATTACATAGAAATACGCTGTTAAATTTCGTGTACGTAAAAATTTGTCAAATTAGTTTTGGCGTAACGGTGTTTAACGAAACGGAATTTGGCCTTTAGGCAAAAGCTTTTAATCTGCTTATTCTTTTTTTCTCTTTTTTTTTTGGCAAAATGGGATTTGACGAAACGGTATTTGGCGAAACGGGAGTTCACCGTTAAGGTGCCCTAGTCGACATATCAGAAATCTATAAGTCATGTAAAGGTAACCTAAAGATTAAAAATGATTATTACCGTCACGCGTGAATAGGTTTCGAACATATTCGGTGCATGCTTCGAAGAGTAAGATGGCGCTAAATACAAAAAGACCGTATGCTCACCATCATTGCAATTACGTTGTCAAGGGCGTTCCTAAGCACTTTTACGTTAAATGCCAGATGATAAGTACGTTAGAGTCGAGTGACCTTCTTTTGTGAGATGCTCTGTGTGATGACAATCTGCACCATTTTTTTAAAAATTAATTCATTGTTTGCAGAATAACATAACTGAGCAAATACAAACTTAGCTAGAAAAATTTAACCATAGGCCAATAAAATCTGACGTTTCAACTGCCCACATTAACATTGTAATAGATTAATGCAGAAATACGCTACAGCGCATACAGCAGGATGGAAGGCTGCCTTAAAAAAAACAAATCCTTAAAATCGGTGAAACAAGACCCACGTAACGCATTTACACGGAGTAATTCGTTTTGTAATCATACAAATTATATCTCACTTCATTTCATTTTCATACTAAATTCGTAACCAGCTCTGCGTTACCAGAATTAGTTATATCAGAAACAAAACCCACAAGGGTGAAAGAACCCACCAAGTTTCGGCCAGTAAGTTTTGGCTCCCACCAAGTTACTAATGGTGTACCAACTCTAACCGAAAAGTGTTGGCATTTAAAAGTAGTGATATACCCCCCGCCAACGAAACAACCGTAAGCTAAACCCACCTAGATTAACGGTTAAATGAAAAACCTAAACTTTACTGCAATCCGCAGCAATCATAAAGTTTTTCATTTATGGTCTGCAGTAATAGTCGGTGAGATTCGCAGGCGGGGGTGGTACCACTACCATTTTTGTTCTGATATCACTACTTTCATTGGCTGAAACTTGGCGGGTTCTTTCACCCTTGTGGGTTTTGTTTCTGATATTACTTAATTTGTAGTTTTATTTTTTTGGTGGCATCTTATTTTTGCCAGTTCCGAGTCAGCAGTTCAATCGGTTTTTTCGAGGGGGGGGGGGGAAGTTCTCACTACTTAACTTTGGTGAACACATGTAAGTATATGAGTTATGCTTGGTACATCACGTAGAAAACTTGGTGGCAGCCATTTTTATTTTTATTTACCTTCACCATCGTCAAATTTGCGAAAACGTCCATGGCTTTCATCAAGACACAAGCTAGGGTGTCACTGTACAGAAAAGGCTGAAACTTGTTTGATCGGGAGAGTTTGGTCGCCTGACAACGTAAAAGTCACTGTTAGCGACACAGCTTAACGTTTTCTTGTTGAAAAAACGATGTGAACAACGTTGATATTTACCTAATTACTGGCTACTGGTTACTGGTTACTAGCTACTAGTAACGCTTTTTTTTGTATCACAAAAATAAATTCTTCCATGCGGTAAAAAAAACTGGTTCTTGGCTCATTTTACAGGTATTGATTGATCTGGAGATGTGCCCTTTTCACCTTCTTAATTGGTCAAGTGGTTCACCTCTAAACGACCAAATTGATTGTTTTAAACATTGTATTTATGCAACAATGCTAAAATGACAATTAAATAAATTCGTGTGTTTGCAAGGTGATACTGCAATACTAATAAAAATGCTAATCAAATAAAAAAGGTGACTGCAGTCCTCGAAATCTAACGAAAGCCAAAAATAGAAACGGACCAGAAAACTAGATTGGTGTTTCCATCTCATAATTGTTACGAAAAAAATGGATTTCATCAATTTGGACCAAAAATATCTGATATCTACCCTAAAACAAAACTTGCTAAGGATTCCCGCCAAGCTTTTCGGCCGTGTGAAGTCGGGATATCAAATGCCAAGTTCTTTCGCCAAGCTAATCCCACCGACTAAGACTTCAAACGTTAAATGAAATAATTGAAAATTGCGCAGTAAGCAATTTTCATATATTTCATTTAACTTTTGAACTATTACTCCTTGGGATTAGCTTGGCGAAAGAGCTTGGCGTTTGATATCACGACTTCACACGGCCGAAAAGCTTGGCG
>JAHWFP010142822.1:0-46327 GCA_023313725.1 Lithobius niger | reverse complement strand
CCTCCTCCATAGCTTCATTTCGGTAAAGGTTTTAATTATAAAAGGGTCGAGGTGCTGGAGCACTAAATGCATGGACTGAGGATATTAGCTTCACGTATGAAGAAGTGGAAAAGAAACTACCATTTTTGGATGTTGTACTGGAGAGAACGGGGAGCGGCAGGATTGTTTACCAGCCTTACTGTGAACCGACAACAACAGGTAGGGGTATCCCCTGTAACTCAGGGCACCCTGTATGCCAGTTAAAAGCAATAGCCCACAATGAGTTCATCAGAATGGTGCAAAACTCGGCGAGCCTAGACGTAGCAAGGAAACATCTGTACGAGACAAAAGGAAGGTTCATTGAGTTAGGCTATCCACCCGGGTGCCTAAACCGAATGATTAGTCAAGCAGTAGGCATGAAGAAAGCTGGAGTATGGAAGGCAGACCACCGACACAAGATCAAGGATACGGAAGAAGGATCAAGAGGGGCAGTTACGTATATAGAAGGCATTACGGACAAAGTTCAAAGTGCACTTAGGAAAAATGGTTTTACATCATACGTCAAGAACGCAAAGGGCCTGAAGGATCTCCTGATGAAAAGCATGCCTATCCTGATGCCATCACAAGAAAAAGAAGTGAAGCCATTGAGCAAGAAGATGAAGCTGTGAAGCATATTAAGAACACCCGTGAAGGCGTTTACAGAGTTCCTTGTGGGGATTGTAATGCCGTTTATGCGGGAGAAACAAGAAAAGGTATACGTACGAGGGTCAAGCAGCACATGGCAAATACCAGGAATGAAGTTGTAACTAACGGCATAGCAGTCCACCACAAGGAAACTCGACACCGAATCAGCTGGGAAGGAACTGTGACACTTCTCAAGTCCAACTCTAACAATGATGTGCATCTGAGAAGCCTTGAATCCCTGGCTATTCAACACCACAGCCGAGAGAAGACTGTGCTGATGAATGATGAACCTTCAAATCCAAACTTTCAGTTCCTGCTGAGAGGAGAGTTTAATAAGTTGCTGCGGGAGAAGTGGTGCACTGGCCTGCAATTTACAGAGGCTATGGCCTCGCGCCGCATTCCAACGACCGATAGCAGCAGACGAACGAAAGCAGACGAACGATCACAACGAAGTAAGCGGTGATGTGGTAGCCAGATGAAGACAGTCTTTCTGAGCCCCTCCAACTTCAGAAAAACCTGACTGTCGAAAATTTGCAAGGATATTGGAAAGGTAAATATCCTTTACTTAGAAATCTAAGTGTACAAAACTTAAACATGGACTCGAATTTTCAAAGTAAGCTATGTGACATTTTTCAAGTGTTGGTGTAGTTTAAGTGTTTTATAACTTCTTCAGCTCCGAATTAAACTTTTGCCAATATTTTTTAAGTTGTGCATTTAGGTCAGTTGAGGAATTTTAACTGGCATTCACTTGGTTAGGGGACGATGCTGACAACTTGACTATAAAAATTCTTCTAGAAGTGGTAGTAAACAATCACTAAATGTAGCAAAATTTCGTAAATGCTGCAAAATATCACAAATAAAAAAAAAGTACTGCAAAATTTTACTGTGAACATAAAACCAAAAATTTAAAACAATAAAATAAAATTCCTCTGACTCAATGGTTAGGCGAATGTTGCGTCAAACAATACCGTTGGATCATGCTTTCCTGAAGTGAGCAGTCTGTCATCACCAACTGCTTGTGTGGTGCGTATGCAATTTATGTTAAGACAGTTTGGCTGCAATCATTTTACTCACCCATATTTTCGTGCTCCATTGGGATTTTTGTTATAAATTGTTAACATACAGTACACTGAGATCCTGTTGTCGATTTCAGCTGCAAAATCCATCACTGCAAAATTGTACTCCTACTTCTCAGAATTTCCCTCACTGTATTACAAAATTGGAATCCCTTTCCTACCACATATGGCCATGAACTATGTCCTTTTGCTCATTTAGCATGGCAATCCGTGCAAATAACGTGTCACTTCCCACTTCCCACTCCTGTTTCCCCTCACCTGCTTGCATCTCTCCACTCTTTTTGTGTCGCTGGCGTGAGCGGTCATGATCTTCGGGTTAAGAATCTCTCTCTATATATATGTATTGCTTATGAGCAGCCTTAATGAAGGATCATGACTAAACAAAGAAAGCTTCAATAATTCTGGCTAATGCCGGCTAATCAGCTGTACCCTGGAACAATCACCAAGAGGGCGAGCGGATTCATTCTTGGCATGGTAGCAAAGAAAAGGGCTAGCGGCCGACAATGAAAACCCTTATGCCCTCTAACAATTAGAAACAAACACAATATTGCTTCAATAATGCTGATACTATTAGAGCCAAGTTTCAAAGTCTCAAAGTTGGTTGGATAACAATCACTGCATGCACGATCGTTAGGGCAGCCTTTTCACACTTGGTATCAAAACAGAGGAGCAGGAAATTCAACCACACTGACGTGCCCTCCACTGAAAAAGTTATTTACTTCCGTAAGAAAACAAACACCGGGGATTCCAAGGAAGGGGGAGCAGGGGTGGGGGGAGGGTTTCAAACCATACAATGGGAGAACAGGGCAGGGAATGCGGGAGGGACAGAGTGCATCAGGGGTACTGCAGGTAGGTATCTGACCGCAATAAGGAATGTAGAGGAGAGGGGATGAATGGGGGCTCGAAGAGGGGAGGTTCGCTAACTCTTTTTATTTCATGCTGCCCAGTAAAGTATTTTGCTCACAAATGCGGGAATCGGCTAAACCGGCGGCGTATGTTATGCCGGTGAACAGCTAGTATTTTGGTTTTTTTAAACTACGTTCCGATGGTTTATTTGAAGAGGAGCGCCATTTTTGTACAATTGTGTGGGTGCTGCTTTCGAGGGTGAGTTGGCATTAGTAGTTACTTCGTCTAGACCATAAGAAAAATGAAAAAGTAAACTGGAATGAAGTATTTAAAATCCAAAATAAGAAAGTGACTTTTAAAATAGACACAGGTGCACAATGCAATGTTACTTCTAAAAGAATGCTGAACTGTGTAGCTCCCAATGTCAAAATAACAAATACAAAAGCTGTTTTGATTGCGTATGGTGGTCGACGTATTGTACCTGTACGAAAATGCATAATTCCAGTAGAATTTCCTGGAAAGCAGTGGCAACTTCAATTACATGTGGTTGATAACAAGACACAGCCATTACTTGGACTGATATCAAGTGAAAAGCTAGGGTTTATTAATTGACATAAAATTGATGACTGCATTCAAGTAGATAAGCCTCTTCCAGAGCCTAATCAAAGGCTGAACCACACTGGGAACCAGCTAAAATTATCGATGTCTACCCAGATGTATTCACCGCACCAGTTTAGGAGAACTACCAGGTGAACATGACTTTGTTCTCACTAAAGATTTTATTCTTGTATGCAATTCAGCTCGTCACATTCCATATGCAATCATGGATAAAGTCAAAGAAGAATTAGACCGAATGGAAGGTCTGAAAGTCATTGAAAAAGTGAATAAACCCAACTGATTGGGCTTATCAAATGGTGACAGTGCATAGACCAGATGGAAGAATTAGGATTTGTCTAGATCCAGTTGCACTGAACAAACAAATTAAAGCTAAAAGCCTGCAAATGCCAACATGTGAAGAAATTGCAGCAAAATTGGCGGGAGCCAAATACTTTATAGAGTTAACACAGAATGGCATTTTGGCACAGAAAGCTATCCAGGCGAAGTAGCTATATGTGTTTAATATCTACGCCATGGGGGAATTACCATTTTTTACGGCTACCATTTGATGTTAAGACCGGGCCGGAAGTCTTTCAAGAAATAATGAACGAACTTTTTGGTAACGAAGAAGGCATGTCTCCCTTTGAAGATGATTTGATCGTTTGGGGCTAAACACTTCAAAAACATAACCAGTGATTAATTCGAGCGCCTGACGTTGCACAAAGAAACAATTTGCGTCTAAAAAAAAATAAGATGCAGCTCGCCAAGAATCAAGTCAAGTATTTAGGGCATTTGTTCACAAAAGATGGCTTGAAGTCAGACCCTGAAAAAATTGCCACAGTAAATAGCTTCAAAAGCCCACTGACTAAAGAAGAATTACAGAAGCTATTAGGTCTGCTAACTAGGGATGTGTGAGTAGAAAAATTTTAATTCGAGTCAAGTCGAGCGAGTTTGCAACAGAAAAATCGAGTATCGAGCCGAGTTCGAGTATTTGATGAAAATATTTTGTTTGCAAGTTTCTCTTCAATTTGGCAAGATAATAAGAACAATGATGGTGCTTAGTTGACTGTGTGGGTCATAGTTTTCCAGTTTTAAGGCTATAATTTGAAAATGGTTTCAATTATCGACTTTTAATCTGCACCACTGGAAAGCTCTCGTCGAGACGATCGATTTGGTATATTGGAATGTCAAAATCGGTCAAAAATTGACGGAAGTTATCGCATCTTCGCCGTATTCGATTTTTTCGAGTATGGACGCAAGCCGAGTTCGAGTACAAGTTTCATACTTGGCTCGGCTCGAATTTTTCGAGTATCGCACATCCCTACTGCTAACATATTTAGGCAAGTTTCTTCCAAACCTATCTGAAAATACTTGGTATATGAGATGTCTTTTGAAGTTGGACGAGTTTATGTGACCTCTGAAGGCCGATCAAGATTTGGAAAAGATCAACCAAAGCTCATTACCGCTCCAAACTATTTCAAATGTGACGTGCCCATCCAGCTATATGTTGACTCGTCGCAAAATGGACTTAGGGTGATTTTAGTTCAGAACCAATGGCCTATTACTTTTGCATCAGCAATGCTAATGGAGAACCAGGAAAGGTATGCGCAGATAGAAAAGGAACTTTTATCGATTATGTTTGGCTGTAAGAAGTTTCACGACTTCCTGTATGGTAAAGAATTTTTGATTTTCACCGATCACAAGCCTTTGCTGGCTATCATCAATAAACCACTTGGTAAAATCTCACCAAGGATGCAGCGGATGCTGCTAAGGTTACATCGATACCAATTCAAGTTACAGCATATCCAAGGAAAGCAAATGCGTGCAGCAGATACTTTGTCAAGAATACCGAATGCCACCATGGTGTATGACACTTCAAGTGAAAATATGCAGATACTGCAAATGGTTGAACATTTTCCAGCATCAAATCAAATGAAAGAGGGTATCCGAGTTTCTAGTCTAGCAGATTCTGTTCTGAATAAAGTGCAGTGTATGTCAGAGAAGGATGAAGTTCAAATAGAAGTGAAATCGATCCGATTACTTCAGAGTACTGGCAACACCGTGATGAACTCTTTATTGCTGAAGGACTGTGTGCAAAGCTTCTGCTATTGTGATACCAGCCGACTTGCGTAAAAAAAATCATGGCCAAAATTCGTGAAACACACCAAAGTGTTGGCCAAACTCGTAGGTGCTACAAGGATGTGATTTACTGGCCGGGAATTTCTTCCGAGGTTAAAAGAATTATTGAAAGATGTGAAATCTGTCGAACGTTTCAATGAAATAACTGCAAAGAGCCGCTGACTCCACACAAGATTCCAACGAGACTTTGGGAAAAGCTGGCTATGGATTTTTTCCAACTGAAGAACTACAAGTTTCTGTTGGTTAGTATATTACTTGTCGAAGTATATAGAAATTGTAACAATGCAATGACCAACTGCTTTCATGTCAAGAATGCAATAGATAGTGTAAATGCTAAACATGGAATTCCGAACAAACTTATGTCGGATGGAGGTACACCATTCGAATCCGTGGAGCTTGAGAACCATCATAGGGATTGGGGAATTAAACATACTAAGTCCAGTCCTTATTTTCCTAGATCCAATGGCCTTGTGGAACGCCACATCCAGACAGCGAAACATCAGCTTCGGAAAACACTTGAAATTGGTGGTTACATATTCAAGTGTCTGTTGAATGTATGAGCTACGTCAGGTGTAAATATTTCTAGCCCATCTGAAATTCTCTTGGGATGAAAAATTAAGACAGATCTTCCTACTTTACCCACTCTGTTGAAGCCGAAAACTGTAAATTTCAAGAACCTACATAAACAACTTGAAGAGCGGCAGTAAACTCAAAAGTATCATGCTGATTAGACGTTAAAGCTTCTTTCTAAGCTGAAACCCAATCAACAAGTGTATGTGCACAAAGAAAAGAAGTGCGTACCAGGCACTGTTCTTCAGAGAGCTAATAAACTGAATTCATATTTTGTTAAAGGTTCAAATGGAGCTGTTTATCGAAGAAACCGCTGGCATTTAAAACCAGTAGCCATGCCAGGTGGAAACCAGAGCCATTTTCAAGCTGAGAATTATTTTCCAGTTAAATTCAGAGGAAATAAATGCTCCAGTACCATCTCCACCAACTGTTTCACACCAAGTGCTATTAGTGGTGCTCCACTAGTAATGAGTGCAATACCTTCTACTCCAAGTGCTGTCATCAGTGCTCCACCCGTGTCAAGTGCAACAAGAGTGCCGTGTAGTTCCACTAGGACAACTGCTTCCATGCAAACAATCCGTCCACCAAGTGCTAGGGTGAAACACAACCCACAGTGGAGGAGAGATTACATCTCAAAGTGAAGTGTATGAAAAAGAAGAAAAAAACCAAACATGAAAAGCATTTAAAGTGAAGTGTGTGTAATGGATTATGGTAAACCAAAAAAATAGTGGCCTAATTTTAACAAATTTTTAATATGTGTTTGAATACAGATTTTTAATATTTAAAAGCGAAAATGAAAAGATTTTTGACTAGCCTAAAGATGATGTTCTAATTGCTATTGTTTGAAAAACTGAAAAAAGGGCATGTAACGAAATCGCTTGCTAAAGCGCTTGTTTATGTAGTTTGCGCTCCATACTTATAGTAGCAATAAACGCCGACAGGTTGCAGCTCGTGCGTTGTTGTTGATGATGGCCGACTCCACACGCAAGCATGGCCAGTTGGCTTATCAAGCCTATAATGAAACCAAGCACGCTAAGCAAACTTGTTATGTTGTGAAACCCAAGCCATTTGTAGCCTGGTCATTCTTAACCCTTAAAGTGCTGAGGACGAGTATACTCGCCAAAAACACAAGCACAGCTTCGAGTCCTAAAGACAGAGTCCAAAGTATGCAACAATGGCCAAACGACAACAATACTAGGTTCCCTTAACAAGCAGACTCTAGAGACGGCCGTGGCCGAGTTGGTGGAGGCGTGTGCCTCAAGTTAAAGAGCTCTTTCAAGTTGCTGGTTCGAGTCCCGTCCAGGTTAATTAAAAATGGAAAAGATGGAAAATTAATTCAGCTGCTAAAGGGTTAAGGTACTAGATAAAACCTTTATATTTTCAAGCCTATTACGCAATACCGACGCATGTAGATTGCTTATGTTTTTTTGCAGGGGTTTCTACACCAGTTTTTCATCATGCCTTTTGGATTAGCGTCGGCCCCTGGGATTTTTTTAGTTTAATGGCAGTGGTGCGTCATTTTTTATAATTGATTTTACAAGTGGATGATTTCGGTGTGTTGGGTCTCTCCAAGATCAGAATTCAGCGGGACGTACACAGGACTTCGGCGATGTTGCGCAGATTGGGATTTTTCTCAATTATGAAAAAAAGTGTGATGGTGGCCCTTACAATATGCATTTACATTTTTTAGGCTTGGATATGGACTTGGTGAGAGCCCGTTTTGTGTTGCTACAAGTAAAAAAGTTGCGCATGTTATAGTTGGTAGAAATCTTGCGACAGAATCCGGTCGCTACAATTCGAGTGCTGCAGCACGTATTGGGATTAGCAGAGAGCATACTGTGCTCAGTGGGAGACGGTAGGTTGCACACACGCTGGTGGCAATGCAACCTGTTGGCTTGGTGTCGAGAAAATGTGATGATGGGTAGGCTTTTGCTGGGAGCATGTGAGGACTTGATCTGGTGATTGCAAGTATTACGGCTCATGGTGGTGGAGATCTCTTGGAACCCCTTAGAAGCTAAGGTGGTGGTAGCGACGGACATGTTGGACATCGGATGGGGAGCATCGGTCGAGGGTTCAGAGGCTCAAGGAGGACGGCAGCCAGAAGAAGCAACTTGACACATAAATGCGATGGACCTATTGGCCATGGTGAAGGCTTTGGAGATGTTAGGATAGTGTTGTCGCCATCAGTTATGTAAACCCCTGTGGCAGAATCAAAGCTATGGGTGACGCTACGTTGTAGTACAGCTGACTATGTTGCAGTACAGCTGACTGTGTTGCAGTACAATTTATCCTGTGTTTTTTTCTTTCGTGATCTTCTTTTTGTGATAATTTTACCCAAAAGTGACTGATTTGACATTCAAATTGAACCTTTTTTTCGAGTGATTTTGAATGGTGCTATTCTCAAAAGGATAGGTTGTGTCATTCTCAAATTATTTAACAAAAAACAAAAAACTTCTTGCAGGAAACTTGTTCATGAACTCAAATAGGTTTAGTGAAAATTTTGCACTACGTAAAATCCGCCTTCACCCCCTACCTGCTGACCACAGTTTCCTACTCCCTCAGACCATTTTTTGTTCGTAAAAAGCTCGTCGCAGACCGGCTGAAAATATACTGCTTCCAGGATGTAAACAAGCAAGGGAGTACGAGGTCCCCAATTTAGAATGTCCTAATCCGAAAGTTTGAGTTAAAGACAAGAGCTTGGTTGTGTACTGAAGGTGGTTTTCATACCGAGATGACTGAATACAACGGCAAATGGGTTGTCCCTGGTATTTAGTAGGGATCGACCAAGTCCGAATATATCCGGATCCGGCGCCGGATAATGCGGTATCCGGCGAGATCCGGATCCGGCAATTATATTGAGCCGGATACCGGTTGTAACACAACCAAAACATTGTCGCCATAAACATGTTGCTTGCCTCGGTAAAATAAATCGTAGTAAAATAAGTGAGCGATCTACGGGTATAAAAAATTGCATCTGAAGACTTTTTGTTTTTATTTTAGCTCCTTGTAAAACCAAGAGTATGTGTGACGTTAGTAATTTAGTGTTCTCTTCCTCCCCCTCCCCATCCCGCATAATGTCATTTGTATACAGTCTCTTGTACTGGACTTGGTAGTTTTTGATTGGAATGGAAAAGTAAGATAGTGTGGCTGATTGAAGGTCTTGAGTTTTCTTGGTATTGCAGGTTGACGGTTGAAGATCCTCTTCTCATTGACTGGAATATTGGTCTGGAAAAAACAGAAATGGAAACGTTCCGGTCTGTAGATATTGTAGATGAAGGTGTAGGTGGGTGGCTGTAAGGAACAAAATACAGAAAGACCAAAAAGAAAAAAAATACTCTTTGTTAAATGTTATTACTTAACTTTTAGATACTCCTACGTCAGCAACTTCTGCCTCCACCAAGAAAATTGGATTTCTCTTTGACTCAACACTCACTGCATTTCTTATGATGGGTAATTTATCGCCAGTAAGTAATATTTCAAGTGGATAAACTTAACAATTTTATTGAATTTATGGGGCTGTTTCGATACAACTTTATTAAATCCGATTCTAATACTGGCTTACAGAGTATCAGCAAAACTAGTCTGATGTACTGTACCAATGCAAATAGCGTATTCAAATAAATTCTTTCCAAGCCTTTTATTTACACAAGTAAACAAATTAGGGTAAATACCCGACCTGCTACCGGGTATTGCTATTTTTGACTCGGCTCGAACTCGGTAAAAATTCGACCGAGTACAACTAGGGTAATAATTATTTGTTGAAAAAATTATTTTTATTTTCATACCTTCTGGATCCCCCTACAACTACTTGCACGCAATAGATATTCATTAATGTGCACAGAAAAAAATCAGATAAATTGCTTTAATAGTTTAGGAAAACCAATTTTTTTTAAATTACGGGCTGTAAACGAACTAAAATTGAAAATCTCCGTATTGAGAAAACACGCCCGTAAGTCGGCGATAGTTACGCTAAAAATCGTTATTCCCACCTGATAAGCGATAGTGTGAAGGTTTATAGGCTCCTTTTCCATTTTAGTTGTACATCGCACCTGCTGTTTTAATTTTTTAGTGTTGTGAAACATCATCTATCTCGTGATTTTCAACAACGAACTGCATAAGCGCTCACGTGAAATCCGAGCGCGCCATGGCGGCCATTGTGAAATCGCCCGTCAGCTAATGAGAGCACGCCAATTCGGTCACGTGGTGCCAACTGGCCAATGAGGGAACGCGATCTTCCAATTGCTTTGGAAAGGAAGCTCGAGACCGCCAGAAAGAGCCTCTTACATTCCATCTGATTGGCTAATGCAAACAGGCATTGAGAAACTGTGTTAAAAGGCCCGGATAGAGGGGAATTTCAGCTTTTCAGTGAACCCAAGATGGACGCGCCCAGTCAAATGGTTTGATCGCTACCGCTGTCGAAAATGACTAGTTTTTTGTTCTTGAACTACGGAAAAAGGAATGAACACCACATTTTTGCAGTTTTTAGTGAGATTGCACTAAATTAGCCCATTCAAAAAAAAAGTTGTTTCTCTGGCATCGCTGCACCGCCTAAAATCCGCCGCACGGACCTTTTTTTTTTTCATTTTCCTTGCTATTTACCGCAGCGCTTGCAACAAAATACGATTACGAGACACCGGACAAAAAAAAACCATCACGAGCACCACACCAACAATAGGGATCAGAGTATATCATTATTAATCTTATTATTACTACTATCCATTATTAATGTCATGTTTAACAACAGCAATTATTGTTGTTGGTGTGGTTAAAAAAAAAAAAAAAAACCGCCCGCTCGCATGGAAAAATTTCTTTTTTCGCCCGAGAAACAACTTTCTTTTTTTAAATGGCCTTAAAGTGGTTTTTATAAAAGTATAGACATCGTTAACAATGTTTTGTTTACAGAAATCGATGCACAACATATCGGGTAGCGAATTTCAGCTTTTCTCATGTCGATATTTTGGCCGAAAATTGCATTTTTCGACCCGCACTTCCCCTTAAAAGTTTTGACGTATATATATGTCGTTACTTCACTTCGGCCACATCGTTGCTTAAAGGGTTAAAGCCAACAAAGGCCTATTGGGAGTAACCTGAATGCATTTTATTTTTCATTTCACTGTATTATTAAAAAATTTGGAACAAAGAATTGCTGGTCAATTTAATTTTTGGCTTCACTTTATTTAATGACGTAAAGTTTATAATTAAAAAATTTGGAAGAAAGAATTACTGGTATTTAACAGTTTTTAAAGTTGGTTTCGTCCTTTTATTTGCTTTCTTTCATTGTTGTACTATGCACAATACAAAACTGGACAAAAGCAAAATGAAAATGAGTGAAAGCAAAAAAAAAAAAGAACGAAACCAAAGTAAAACAAGATGCACTAACACTGCATTAGTAATTCGACGTGTCGTATGGTAGAATAAAAAAAATCTGTAATTGACGTATGAAGTTGGAACGGCAGACGTACCAACAGGACACTACTAAAAAATCTACAAAATCTACAAAAAATCAGCAAAAATTGAAAATCTACGATGCGGTTTTACTACTCGGACTCGGCTCGGTGGGTATTCATAATTACTCGACTCCGTTTTTGTTACCCGGTCGATCCCTAAAACAAATAAAAAAAATAATTTCTGTTGGGATGATAGTCATTTTTATGTAAGGTAAACAAATAATTATACCCTTTGTGTTATACAACCTCATAAAAAAAATTACTTAAAAGAATAATTTTTTTTTACTCTTGTATCGCCCTTCACCCACTGCGTAACCTCTTTTATATTCAAGTTGATATGTAGAGCGGCTTGTTGACGCCATTGTACGAGTGACGGATTTGTTCAAATGTTCATTAAATTCTAAGGCTGCAATACCGACACCGGTACTGGATTCGACTGGTTGTCGATATTTGTTATACCGTATTGGTATTGGTAACTTAAGCTGATATCTATTAACTCTGGAACCATTCGAGATAACGACACACGCTCTGTAACATTTGTCTTAGGAAATTCCTGAGATCTCCCTTGCTGTCTTTTAATTGTTGATTACCATTAAATATTTTAATAATAACTGGATTTCTCATTCATAGCATCCTCCTAACTGTGTTACAACGTGGGACGTCTCTCTTGCTATTGGCAACTTTAATCTTACTTAGCTGCATACAATTAACTCTTAATTTATACAATTTTACGTCACTTCCGGTCGCTTCCTCCCTCTGCCTTACGTGCTGCAACCCACTGTCTCTTTTGCTGCCGGCACGAGTGGTTGTGTTTTCTGCCCTGCGCTTTTTTTCGACGACAACGTGGTTGGTCGTGTCGACATTCTTGTTAGAACAATTGATGTTTGTTTACGATGCCTAGGAACGACAAGAAGACGACGTCACGGACGACGATGCGAATGGATTATTGTGATGTGATTGATACGAAAATTGGAGAAGAGGCTTCAGGCGAATGTACCTGAAAACGTGCGTAGCGAGACTGCGCAACCGCTCAAGAAGGCGGCGACGTTAGGCTTAACATAACAGGTAAACCTGGCTATCCCATGAGGAAGTTTGTCAGATTCACATACCGCGTTGCTAAAATTGGAGAGGAATTGCAGGGGGTAATTCGCATTGCGATGAAAGCGAGCGGGCCTCACGTGAATTACCACGGAGCCGAGGAGGACGATTTGAAGGAATGACGTTATCGTGATGGACCGGTCCACCCCACAGGCTGGGGGGAAGACCGAAGTTGGCATGAAGGAAAATGGCGGTGAATTTAAAATTGCTTCCGGATGGCCAATTAGAGTCCTGTGGTTAGATCTGGGCATGAGAACGACAATCAAGTAGATTTCCGTGCCGGGAAGCGGGCAGATGACGTCCGGGAGTCTGAAAATGTTGCTAATGTTGCGGGGATTTAAAAAATGCGAGTGGTTTGTGCGCGTTTTTGCCGGAGGTAGTAGCGAAGTGCCCGGTTTGGAATTTAGACACCCATGTTCTAGTATGGTGGGTTACGCACAACGCAATGCGAATTATCTGCATCTCAATTAGATTCTATATGAATAACAATGGGTACGTGCTGAACACCGCATTACAGAAAGAGTTTGTGCCACCAAAAACGCCACGCCCGTTCTACCGAGGGGCAGAGTTTGAAATATGGCCATCGAATGTGTTGATGCTACTCTGGCTACTATCCAGGCAAACATTTTGGTTTATTTACGTTTTGGTTTTATGGCCGATGCTGTGTCCACTACAGTTTTGTTCAATGAATCGTGTGGATTTTTGCAGTTCGTGGCAGAGTCGTACTGTCACAGGTGTAACTAGTCGGTGCAAGTACTTAGCTGCTCCAAGCATTGCTGTTTATGCACAAGGCACACAGTGGACGCCTGAAGTTGGCCTTTGCGGTGGAAGTAAGGCCCGAATTGAAAATTGAATTGAAAATCCATTGATGACTGGATTATTTGCTGCCCCATTGACAAGGCTCACTGACGCAAAAATGAAAAGGCTCAATAGGAAATCGCCCCGACAAGACGGGCGTCGGGTGCACTATGTCGCAGTATGTTACCACCGCGGAGTCGTCACTGCTAAGGCAGTGGACATAGGCTACATTGGTTTGATTTCTTCTATGGCGGTTTTTGCTGGAGTGAGTGGGATGGGCTCCCAGGGGAGTAACGTTGTAACTTGGTGTTGTGGTGATGGTGGTTCCGGTACCCCGGCAGTCGGACCCGGGTTGGTGGAGAGCCGGGCAGCAATGGTAGTGCGTGTGAGTGTGGGCGTTAGGAAGACGTTGTCTTGGCTGATGTGGCGGCATCAACACGCTGTTTGTACAATTCATATTGGATGAAAATGGAGTGACTGGGGTGGTGCTCGGGGCCTTGGGGCGGCACCGGTAGAAGGTTGCCTGAAATTTTTGGCAAAGCTGGTTTCGACTGGACTGCTTTTCTGTAGTGTGATGTGATATCTGGCAGCGATATTTAGGTGGCATGACGAAGGTGGTGATGCGGCCGCGGGGCGTTCGGTTCGTGACGAGTCCTTTTTTAGGAAGAGGCACCCAAGACCCCGGTAAATCGTTAACGGAGATATGGCAGGGGTGGCGAGGTTTTCTGCGCATGTTGCACCCCCTGCGGAGTATTGAGTATAAAGCTTCTGTTGTTCGAAGCAGTGGTGTTGGTGGATGTAGCGACTGGGAACAGGGCTACAATTAGTGAGCTGGCCCGCTTATCACTGCAATGGTGTGATATCCGGGACAGGAAAGCCGTTTTCATGGTACGAAACCACTAGATGGCATGAGGTAGTGTGTCCTTCATCGTCTAACAGCGGCTTCGACATCCGGAGGAGATATGGAATGCAGTGCGTTGGGTTAGGGCCTCTGGCCGCTGCACAGGCCCCCTGTGGACTCGACTTCTTAACATATCGGGGACGGATCCCGGTGGCCTGTTTTTATCCTATGTGCATCCACGCCACCCGATCAGTTCACAGAGGGTTGCGATGCGAAGTGGCTGTGCTCAGGCTTTCGCTTAGAAGGTTTGTTTCGACACAGAGCACGTATGAGCGCAATCCGTCCGATTAGCCGCTGCAGGGTGTGGGGCGTCGCCCGCCCAGTTCAGGTTTTTAGCTACCTGGACCTCGCCATTGGTGTTCACTTCGCATTTACATCGTGGAAGTGGCACCTGGAATGGCCAGGAGAATTGCACAGGGAAAAGTCTGATTTAAGTGGGAGGCTGGTGCCGCGCCATGTTTTGTAATCCGCCCACATTGTAACACAGGTAGGAGGATGCTATGAAGGAGAAATGTTATTTCTACCCAAGAACTCGTTCTCGCAAGAGAATCAAAGTTCTCTGAATAGAATCCGACGAAACTGTGCTACTTACGGGCCCCCCCCCCCCCCCACCCCGCCTCCCTGGCACGGGTGGTTTCCAACGCGGCAGAAGCTGCAGAAGACAGTGGGTTGGAGCACATGAGGCAGAGAGAGGAAGTGACCGAAAGTGACATAAAATTGTATAAATTAAGAGTTAATTGTATGCTGGTAAGTAAGATTAAAGGTGCCGATTGCAAGAGGGACATCCCACAGTTTCATCGGATTCTATTCAGAGAACTTTGATTCTCCTGCGAGAATGAGTTCTCTGGTAGAATCATCTTTTTTGAAGAAAACCACACTGTATTATGATTGTTGACAAAAAAAATTGGGCATTGAATGTTGTATATCGGTTTCGGCAAAATTTGTATAACTGGATCGGTATCGTGTCTGTACAGTTTTTTTCCAGTGCAACCTTAATGATAAATTCAATCATTACGTGCAATACTTAATCAAAAATTTTGCATGGCTTGCAGGTGAATTAACTTCAAAATATATTTTAAAACAAGTTTTTAGCCGAGAGGCAGTAGCAAAAGGGTTTAAATTTTGGCCATGAGCACGTATATAAAGTTTAAAAACCCTCACAGGAATTGAATTATTTCTGCCCGAGAAACAATATTTTTTTCTTTAAATCTTTCAAGTCCTAATGATGGTGTACCATAGGACTGTGCGAAAATCGAAACTTTCGATTCAATTTCGATTTTTGAAATCGAATCAAATCCATCCAAATCAAATCGAGATTCCCTTGGAGTAACGAGATGAATTATTTTCGATTTTGTAAAATTTTTTCAATAAATACTCTTGAAGTTTAACATAAAAATTAAACTCAAGTAAAACATTAACTTTAGTCAAAAATTTGTAATGACTTCGTTTTATATGGCAACTATGTGTGGTACCATGTTAATCATTGCTAAAATAGTGTAGCCATTGCCCTAAAACAGGCACTAAAATTGCAACAGTTAGTTTTTAGACTCCAGTGTAAGTTTAACAGTCAACTAAGGGGCAATAATTGGCCAAACTCGAGCAGAGACTTTCATTTAAGGTGCCTGGAGTCCCTGGCTATTCAACACCACATCCAAGAGAACGTTGAACTAATGAATATCCAGGGACCACCCAATTCTGGAATTCAGTTTTTGCTCCGTAGTGAGTTTAATACCGAGCGGCGTGAGAAGTGGAGGACCGGCTGTACAAGTGGTGGAGGCTATGCTCGGCTGCCGGTTCAAAAAGTAGACAATCGAACATGACACCGTGATGACATAGTGACGTGAATTTTCTGTTTTTGACTGATGAAGACAGTAGTCTGAGCCCCTACATCGCCAGACAATTGACTGTCAAAAATTTTCAGAAGGTATTGGTGTAAATATCTTTTTTGTTTTTGATATTGTGCGTGAACTGTGCGAACGTAGTACAGTATGTTCACTCAGGATTCGTACATGGCCTTGCATTTCTTGAAAAGCCTTACATTTGAAAATTCAAATTTAAAGCTTGAAAAACCTTGAAAATTAAATTTTTGTTGTGGGAGCCTTGAAATGGCTTGTGATTTCATGAGTGTACTTGTTGGAGCTGGTTAAATTTTTTTTTTCTCGTATTCACACAGAAAATGTGCAGTTGTGAAAGGCTATTTCTTTTGGGCGGGCTGCACAACCTTCTTAGCTGGAGCTGGCTATTTCCCAGTTGCTAGTTTTGATGCAGCCTTTTCTACTTTTGCAGCTTTTAGCTTCTTTGCCGCTTTCTTAGGCTTACCACGCTTTTGCAGTTGTTTAAGTCTTCGTACACGTCTTGGGTCAACCTTCACTTCCAACCCACGCTTTTTCAGTAATATTAATTTCGGTATAAAATTAAACAAATGAATAGAAATAGTTTGTCAGCAGAATCCATTTCTTCTGACAAGAGTTCTTCATTCTGGTTGGACTGAGAAAGGAGAGGTGCCGTGCAGCAGTAGGGGCAGGTGAGCAAGTGCTGTTAGTTGCTGTATTCCTCCTTGTCCATTGGGGGAGGGAGAACATCATGCTCGTCATTGTTTATGACGGTTTAGCCTCCTGCTGGCTGTAAATTAAGAACACAACGGTGGCAACAGTCACAGTTCGTGAAACGCTGGAATTAAATGGTAAGTTTGATAGCCTTCTGCGTAAATAACCATGTAATTTGATTGTGTTGCTGAGGGTTGTTCCCCGATTCCTGCAAATTGCTTATCTTCAATATACTTGTTTGCAAAATACCAGTTAATGCCAGTACATAATTATGTATTGTGTTCACAGGGTTTGAAAAGCCATGCTGTTACGATGTTTGAAGTGGGCAAGCTTTCCGATGAGTCTTTGGATAGTTTCCTGCAGGAGCTTGATAAGGTAGGTTTTTGCATTGACCATTTCAATGGGACTTTATATATAATTGTTATATTATGTGTTATAGTTTGAATGGTTTCTGATAGGTGGCCGATGTTGGGGAAGGAGAAGCCCAGCGCTACTTTGATCACGCTCTCACATTACGTTCCACCATCGCATTCCTTCGACACAACAGAGACCTTTGTCCGGAGATGTCCGGATCAGGATTGGGCCTAGACCTGCTGCGCTGTGAAAGCCTTCAAAGTCTGGACCATGCAACCTGTGCACGCCTTCTCAACAAAAATTATGCGTAAGTGAAGCATATTATAATACTTTAAACAAAGTAGTTGACAGTTATTTTAAACTAGAATTCATTTTACAAGGCATGAATCCATTTCTCTTAGTGTTTTAATGATTCTTTAATTGTCACTGATTCACACACTATAATATTTCATTGTATTTGCTGCAGAACCCAATGTGAAAAATTATTATCATTTAATGGCTGCAACATAAATGTTTTATTGTACATGTTAGCTTGTTGGTGTCGATGGCTCCACTAAGTAATGAGATCAGGCCTGTTGCAAGCTGCTGCCCACCACACATCGGCCCTGCCATTCCAGAGGTAACACTTTACTGTAAGGTCATTTAAAAAGAAAAGAAAATAGTTTCTCGAGTATCGCCACAACTAGTACCATAAAAAAAATTAAAACTTTTGATTCGATTTTGATTTTATTATGTTGTCAAAATCGAATCGAATCCGTGCAAATCAAAAACGAAATTCGATTAACGATGTTCCTAACGATAAACGAGACTCCTATCGAGTAACGAGATATATTTTCGATTTTGTTAAATTTATTCCATAAGTAAAGTTTAACATAAAAATTTGAATCAAGTAAAACATTAATTTTATTACTAAAAATCCGTTATTGGAACAACTTTGAAACTCACAATGATCGTTAATAAAATCTTCACCACAATTTTTGCTCATTTTCAAAAAGAAGACCCTCCTTAGTCTTGCAAATTTTCGACAGACAAAGTTTTGTCGAAAATTTGCAAGACTAAGCGGGTCTTTTTTTTTTGAAAATGAGCGAAAATTGTGGTGAAGATTTTATTAACATTAACTTTAGTAAAAATTGTGTAATGACTTCATTTTACATGACAACTATATACGGTACCATGTTAATCATTGCTATAATAGTGTGGCCATTGCCCTAAAACATGCCCTAAAATTACAACAGTAAGATTTCGTTTTAGACTCCAGTGTAAGTTTAACAATCAACTAAGGCGCAATAATTGGCCAAACTTGTGCAATATATGAAGTTAATTTGACTAAATAAAATCTAATGATAGTGCTATTCAAAAGGGGGTGGGGAAAGGTGGTAGCATGCTTTCTAACTTTGTGTTTATACCAAAATGTAGTTTTGTGCAATAACTGAAGTCACAATTCAAAGTCTAGTTCGCAAGTATTGGAGTAACAGTAGTTTACAGTTATGTAATTACTGAAACTTGATATTTTTTTTTCAAAGGCTAGCACTTACTGATACAAATTGAAAAACAAAATAGTTCTCCGAGAAAGAAAAAAAATTTAATTTCAGTATCGAATAATAATCGAAGTCGAGGTACTCTTGAATCCAATCAACCCAAAATATTAAAGCCGCACACCCCTAGCCACAACTCTATGCCAACTATTTTTTTAATGCCCTAGCTTGCACTATAACATGGCTTGTTGGAGACCATTCCATAAGTGATACATTTTTAAAACATTGTTTAAATTCACCACATACCGCTATGCTAGATCAAAATTTTACATCCCCCACAGACAAATCAATGAACTCTGTAAAAGCAATTACAAAGGAAGTAAACTGCTGAAGGATTGTACCCAAGATGCAGTATCAAGAGTAAGTTAGGGTTTAATTTATGACAGCGGCAGGTATATTAATTTTTGGTTTAAAAAATTGCTTGTGTCAGTCCGCTTTAAATAAAAATCCCCAACAACACAGGAATATTTTTTTCATTTTACGCGAGAAACAATTTTTTTTTTACTGCGGTAGCCTAAAATACTTACCTGTATTTTAATGCTTTGCAATTATTTGTAAATGCTACCCGTCCCAAACATGAAAATTAAGCACTCTCGGTCCTTACAATGGTGCTCCCGGGTCCCATGACCACCGCTAGGTGGTGCCCCTTTCCTGCTTTTCTTCATAGTTTGTTTTGGGACGCGATTGTGATCGGTCGCAAAATATAGAGTTTCGAACATGGATTCGTCTAATACCCCAAAGAAACGGGCATCGTGCCCTGGAAATGGTAACGGGAAGTGTGGTAAGAAGTTGAATCCACGAGACCAACACCCTAGATGCCGCATATGCAGAATTTGCAACTTCGGAACTTTCAAATGTGGTAAGTGGTGCTCGACAATGAACCCAAAAATCGTGGCGGCCATCGAGGCGACTTGGGCGGATTCGGATCGTCGGGCAGTTCTACGACGAAGAGAACATGAAATGGCGATACTAGCAAGTAACGTAGGTGACGGTCGTGAATTGGAACTGTTGGTGGAATCGGGAGAGGATTCATGTGCTTCACAGAATGCCAGGACGCCATCGGACAATTCCAAAACCATGCCCGGACAGGCAGCGGACTTTCCCAGTATTGTGACCTAGGCTGTGGTGGAAGAAATGGCGCGACTCGAGTTGGTTAGGAAGAAGGAATAAGAGAAAGCGATCGCAAACGTCTCCAAGGCATTTTGGATACCTTTGTGAGTTACTTCGGGACAAAGGAGGGACTTCGTTTGCCTACACTTCTTCACTCAGTGCCACGCTGCAGTCGGCGACGCCGCCAGGGACTCCACCTCTTAATAGTCGAGTCGTAAGTAGCGTTGTTGATGTTGATGACTTCACGAAACGTAGGCGTGTGTTAAACAATCTAAACAGCATGGGTGTGGAGTCTATGGGCTTGGACCTACAGACTTCCTCCCAACAGCTGTCGGAACCGTCCCGGACATGCTCCGGGGTGGGACCGGGACAGGCCACCTATGGCAATAACATGGACACGAGCGGACTGGATTCCCGCGCACAGCTGGATCCGTTCGCTGTCCGGGTCACTAGACAATGGTGGTAGCAGACCAGTGTCTGATCCAAACGTCCCCTGGGGCCTTACGGGTTCGTGGGACAGCCATTGGGCCACATACGGTGGTCAGTGGGCATGGCCGGGTTACGGCGGACGACCGGGTCCAGGCCGGGGCAGTGCGTCGCAGACAGCTTAGGGATGGAATGAGAATCCACCCCCCCCCCCCCCCCCCCCCCCCAACCTACAATATCGAGTGCGCAGTTGGGATATTCGGGGTCGTTAGTGCAGTGCAATTCACAGAACGACGGTGTGTTAGTACAGGAGGACCCTATGCCTCCGGACGTCGACTTGACCGACCAACATGCGGACGACAGATCCCGGACCGGGACAGGATTACCGGACACACAGGGCCCGTACGTAGCGCCCAATGCTTCGCATCAACTAGTGCCTCAGGTAACGTCCCAACAACAAGGAACACAAGGGGGGGGGGGGGAGAATCCGACGGAGGGAGCGGACAGTGCTGAAGAGGCCATTGAGTGGAAGTGGGTGGTAGACGAGGTCTACAATTCACTACCGAGTTTGTTCTGCCCACGCGTGGTTATTCCTGAAGCGGCAGAAGTCGAGCCGCCACCCACGTGTTTCGCTAAGAATTTACCTCAGTCACAAGTTCTATATCGTCAACTGTTGGTGAATGTTGGAGTGTTGAGGGACAAGGGGAAAGTGCTGTCGGCTATTACAACCACACCGCCGCCGGACTTTTCGAAGGGAACCTTTTTCTTCTCGGTGGGTAATGCCAGTGCTCCCCCGCGTAACACGCTACAAAACGTTCGAAGAAACGGAGTGTGTCGCTGCAGAGGTTAAAATGGACATGGACTCTTCGTTGCATCGCCCGCAATGGATCAAGATTGCAACGGCACAGTTCGAGGAGGAGGAGAGTCCTGAGAGCTAGTCTGAGAGCTAATTCCACAGCAGACATGGCCTATGCGGCGGCTACGGCCAAATTGAAAAACTTCCTCGCGACCCCACCGGAGGAACGTGACTTGGGAGATAATTGATGGGGCAATCAAGCTCATGCGGAAGGGTGCCGAGTTCCACACTGACGTGGTGAACTTGGGATCAAGGGCTCTTTTTAACTCAGTGTTTCATCGCCGAGACATCTACCTGGAGGGGGCACAAGTGGGCATGTGCAAGGACTCACTTAAAAACCTACGTTTGTTGCCCATCCACAAGTCCAATTGGCTGTTCAACGGTAACCTGGCAGTCGCACCCGAGTTACGTGACAAGGTGAAACCACCGGTTACCTTGAATCGTCAACGAGGAAACAACAGAGGCACCGGAATGAGCAGAGTGCCTTTTCGTGAGACGCTCCACCCTGGGAACCAGGGACAGCCGAGACCCAGCCAAACCCAGCAGCAAACCCAGTAGCAAACCCAGTCCACCCAGAGCGGGAGTCAGAGAGGTGGAAGGGGGAGAGGATTCCCCCCAAAGAGTAGTTTTCCCAGGAACCGTGGGGGAGGTCGCAGGCCATCTAACGCACGAAATTAACTACATGACTACATCCTGGCGCATCCCCCCCCCCGGGAAGGTGGAGGGGGGAGGCAGGATTTCCCGCTATCTCGGAACGTGGTAACGAATAACGGAAGACAAGTTTGTCCTCGCAGTGGTGGCGCTAGGTTATATCCCAAACTTTACTTCGGCGCCACCACTCGGGTCAAAGCCACCACACTGGTTGCTACAAAAACCGGAACCACCAGAATACGTGAAGGAAATCGAGTCGCTACTCAGGAAGAGAGCAATAGTGGAGGCACCGACCGACATCCCGGGGTTCTTCAGCCCGGCGAGGGTGATCCATAAGCGAAACGGGGGTGTGAGATTGATCTTTAATTTGCGACACCTCAACGATTTCACAATAAATAAAGTGATGGTTGGTATTTTCTTGTTGGTGTTATTGCTAGCTAAAATAAACATCGAGGATACTGAGCTTGACTGGTTGA
This sequence comes from Lithobius niger, assembly GCA_023313725.1. NCBI lineage: Eukaryota > Metazoa > Arthropoda > Chilopoda > Lithobiomorpha > Lithobiidae > Lithobius > Lithobius niger. Next base: position 24,238 of record JAHWFP010142822.1, on the reverse strand, counting down.
GTACTGCTACTAATCTTGAGGTGATATGTGTCCGAATCTTGACTTGACTGTTGAGTTGTTTTTCCGTTAAAGAATTTGACCATTCTACTTTGAGTTATAGAATACAATGAAAACAAATGACGCTCAAACTCAAAATCTTCCTCCTATCTTCGTCAGGCAGCATGAAACTTGTGAACTACAGTCTACATAATTGTATACACTTCCTCTAGATGGATCGAATTCAATTGGGAACAATTCAAAAATGACATGATACTTAAAAGGGTTAGTCAATCACAATCCAACACCCGCTTTTGAGAAACCTTTTTAGTGGCCAATGACCCAAGTGCTCTGACGTTAGGTTCATGTTTGGTGTTGGATTTTAGCAATACTTTCAGAGGTATTGCTCCGTGCAATAGAGTGCTGTGTCTTGCGGTGGTGTTGTGCAACACCATTAAATTTCTCTCCATGGCGGGCGTCACCCACATGTTGAAGTATCCTGATGTTTAGCTGGCGTTTGGGTTCTCCGATGTATATTTTATTGCAATCGAGGCATGTCACCTTGTATACGACCTTGCTAAGAGACTTGAGGGGGGGGGGGAGCAAGGAATTGTCAGACACTTTCTCACTTTCATTTTCATCGGATCCTTCAGCAAGGTCGTATAGAAGGTGCCATGCATTGATTGCAATAAAATGTACATTGGAGAAACCAAACGCCAGCTAAACGTCAGGATACTCGAACACATGGGTGACACCCACCGTGGGGAGAAATTGAACGATCCAACACCAAACATGAAGATGTTGGGTTTGCCAAAATCCAACACCAAACATGAACCCCACCTCAAAGCACTTGAGTCATTGGTCATTAAAAAGTTTTCTCAAAAGCAGGTGCCACTCATGAATTTGACAGGCCCTTCTTATGATGGAATAAGAAATGATAAATTTGTGAACCCCGACTTGGCCACCAGACTAGACAATGAGTGGAGCCTATTCGACGATTATTCTATATACATCAGTGGTTGGAGCGGCCATCATGGTTTTGCTCTAACGAATGCCAACATGTAACATTTTTGATTTCCAATGTTTTCAGCAGTAACACCTCTGATAACGGGGAATTGACTTTTCCCCGAAAATTCAAGAGACAATGAGGATTGATTTCTTTGTGGTAGTATTGTGGAATTTGTCATCTTCAAATGACTTTTAATTAACACTGTCAATGCCGATTGCCAGTATTTAAATGTTTACTATTATTTATTCAATTCTGTACAATGATGTACATAAGGGATATGGAAGAGACAATTTGAAAAAAAACACCAAATGTAAACAAAAACAGAACAATCAAAGCGGACCTAGGTCCAACACGTCAATAGCCTGCAACACAGCACTGCCGTGAATATGGTCATGGTCCCTTCGCCTCTGCAGCCAAATGTCATGGGTGGTACAGATATGGCACCATCTTCCCAGACTCATTAGCCCTTCTGAAACAATCACACCCAAACCTTGACCCCAGTTACCAGATCCCCGCTGCAAGCCCCAATAAAAGCATTGTTAGAGTTTTTTATATTACTCCACAGTGCAGCCTGTTGTAAAATCAGGGCAAGTTCCAGAGTGAGGAAGTTGCCGTCTCAGCAAGTATGATGGTGGTGGTGGGTACACCTAGATATCAGGTTGAACTCTTTTTATGGACTCGTGATACACCAGTGACAGTTCAATAATTGATGGTTCCTCAGCCCCACGTCCCATTCCGGATTTTTTTTTTAATCTTGTCCAGACTCCCATGCTACTGCATGCAAAGTGTGGTTTTGATCGTCCTTGTGGTTTTTGTGTGATGCATGGTCTAAGATTACATTGGAGTGTCTTCATGCGGAGCTACGCTCCAATGAAACGGGAAAATTTCTGTCCTCTCCTGGTTCTGAGGGGTGCAACTAGAAAAGTTGGACTTAACAATTTCGGATCGTCTTTTTTTTGGAGACCACCCTGTATATTCCGACCAAATTTGGCCAGATAGTAGATAAGTATGGAAGGTGTATTTATACCAAAAATTAGGCAATTCTGTGCAAGAGTAAAAGTAGGGATCCACATGTAAATTTGAAAACTGTTCATTTGTTGTTGTTGTGGTTCTTGTTCTTTTGTGACACCGTTTCAGAAAAAACTACTGCACCTACCTAAAATCTGAAACTTGATCTAAGCTAGAAATTTCCTTGGCCTTCATCCTCACAGAGACCACTTTTTCTTGATGGAGCCATTCCGGAGTGGCGGGACCCTGAACGATCATTTCGATTGTTTTAGATTGTTTTAACCATTGTAATTAGGGAACAATGCCAATCAGCAAACGCCAGCGTTATCCTTATTATGTTGTTTGCTGTTGTTCCAGCTTTTAGTCGACTTTACTGAATGTCATAAAAAAATACACGGGTTACAAGCAAAAACGGTCCAGTGTGCCGTTAAAAAAAAAGGGTTATATGATTGAAGTTTCGCTTTAACTTAATGTTGAAATGTATACAGATAAAATTGGATGATTTTTAATTGAAATAATCAAATGTACAATTCAGAAAATTGTATCCGTTTAAGAACAGTTGTGCTTTACGAATCATATATTTAAAAAGTAAAGCAAAACAGCATTTAAACGAATGCAATTTTCTGAATTGTACATTTGATTATTTCAATTAAAAATCATTCAATGTTATCTGTGTACATTTTAACAAGTAAAGTGAAACTATAATAACCCTTTTTTACGGCACACCTGACCTTTTTGTTTGTAATCACTTATTAATCCCGTTTGGTAGACCATTCAGCGTGCTGATCAGAATTACTGGGTCGTGATTGGCTGATATGTCAAAAATACCACTTTCCCACGGTCTAAGAAAAAACGAGAGTACAATATAAGAAGCAACCGGTGCTTGGATTCGTTACAGACTTCTATATATTCATCCTGGTTTTATCCCGCCTTACTAATCTTTCTACCAAGTCATAACAGATAAGTTTCTTCAGGCTGTATAGTTGACATCATAACCACCTTTAACTCTGGAAACCTGCAGTCATTTGGGTAGAATGCAACTTGTATGGCAATCTCCACATAGACAGTTACGTCACCACCATTCGTGCAGCCACTGTCTGAGCATGCTAGGAAAGACTGGTCCGTGCCCAATTCTTGGCTATTTATGGTGTTCATTAGAGTCGATTTAGACTCTTATGCAAACGGTTTGTCTGTCTGACTGTCTGTCTGGGTGTCTGTCTGTGTGTTCGCGCTATAGCGTTTTAACGAATTATCGGATTTCTGTCAAAATTTGCACACAGATTCTATGGCACATTTCTAGGTCTAAGTTTGAAAATGGGTCGAATCCGTTGGCAAAATACTCCACTAGAAATAAAGATTTTTGTTCGCAGCAAACGTACGAGGATCGTTATTTTTTCTTTAGCCGACTGACATCACCCGTCTACCGACCTATGGCTGGTAACTGTGTAGCCCTCATCAGTACCTGAGGTTACCACCAACCGACCAATGACTGGCATTCGCTTAAACTATTCTAGGTCCTTGATGCTGTCACGCGGCCCCGCTGATGTGTACGAATAACTGGACAACAAAGTAAAGTTCTATAGTCGAAGGCGGTATGCGAAATTAATGTAGGCTTGGGGCTACTTGTTTGGACAATCGTTCATGACTTAAGTGCTTAGTCTCTTTTTTTTTTGGGGGGGGGGGGGGGGGGAAAAAATATTAAAAACAACTTCTACTGTATACCATTTTTTTTTCTGTGGGTGTGGGGGGGAGCAAATTCTTAAAACTACTGTTGGCCAATAACTTTATCTAATTATTTCCTCCAAATCAGTTGGGCCGTGTGGCAACGTCGCCGTCGATAAATGAAATTTTCAAAACGCCAGGACCAAACGGTTTTGGAAGCCAACAGGGCACCTCCCCTGCCAGAAAACTGCCAAACTGTGCTGAATATTTTGAACGCTGGTTCAGTTCACTATTATTCTAATTACACTTCCAGTTTTAAAATGAAACCGATAGAAAAATCTTACTACGGTCGTCTTTAAGTGAGTGGTGTGCGCCGTCACGCCATGCCTTGCTATCGCAGCTGATCAAAAACTAGAAACGCAAGTGACCTCAAGTTTTACGGGTTGCTTACACACCGTGGAACCGTGCCCAAGAAATCATTTGGTTTTTTTGGATAGCATCTATTAAGGAGGGATAATCAACTAGTCACTGTTGTTAGGCAAGTACTAGCCATATCAATTACTGACTTAGCAAGAGAAAACAAATCGACACTTACTATAATTGGTTTAAACAGGTTTATTTTACTGTTGTGTTTGTCTTATTCCACAGATAATTTATGGAAAATTGTGCATAATCATTAAGTTGTATTAATAATAAAGATTTTAAAACTACAATCTTCTTCCATGATCGCACAATTTCATACATAAGACACTCACAGAGTCTTGCTAATTTTCGACAGCAATGCTACTGTCATCATCAGGCACTTCAAAGGAAAAATTGGGATCCTGGTCACATTCTTGCTGTTGCCAGAATTTGAATTTGAATTTGGCAGAACACGTAGCCTCCTGTATTTACAAGGTAGTGGACCATTCATGCTGTCTTTAGAAGGTAGTGGGCCCTTCTTGCTGCTACTAGCTCTCCAAATGTTTGAATGTTATTCAAATGTTTCATAGTACTGGTAATGATGTTTTTAATAATAAAGATATTTATCTTCCTCCTGTCGCTGCATGAGGACATCTACGTATCAATTTGAATTATTGTGTGTTTAAATGTTGTGTGCGGGTACTTTCTGTGTATTCTTCCGTAGTACCTTACCTAATAAAAGTGTACTTAACAAAGTAATTTGCTTGTAGGTGAGCTCTATATGGTTCAAGCTTTTTGTGTACCATTTGACAAAGAGTGGCCCTCCTTCACTCCTCCTCGTAAAGGGGACGAGAATTCGGCGGTTGCCAAAAGTATTCCAGGTATGAAGCAAATCTTGTTAAGTTTGCGCTAAGAATGGTTCCAGTACAAACTACGCATTTCAGGTTTTTGACCGTCTATTGGTCACAACGTGGGACCATGATCCAAGTGTAGTTCCAATGTCAAATGTTTTGCTGACACTGAATGACGCTCTGACACATTCCGCAGTTTTGGTTCAGGTAAATATGGTAAGAGAAATTGTGTAACATCGTAATTCTTCGTCTTTACTATGTTGGGTTGTTTTTTTGCAGGCGTACAGCTGTGTTGCTGAAGGTCATGTTGTTGATGTCCCTTTTCCGTTTGGGAATGTTGGCGGATGTCTGTTCAGTAAGGACCTTAGATAATATCACCTTTGTACAGATGCCTAAAAGCTTTGATTCTAAAATCATTTTAAATCTCTTAGACTTATCGTCTCACAGGGCCATTAAAAAGTTGGGACACACTGTTGATTTAGTCCATTCGTGTGGCTACGTCACGATGCTCCGCCTTGCGGCGGGGAGTTCTCTTCCCCCACCAGACCAAACGGTTTGTTCTCAGGAAAGCCCTACCCTTCCAAGCAATGGTTTTAAGGATGAAACATCAGAAGAAGTGTTAGCTGAAGAATTAGACAATCTGGAGGGTGTGGAGGGTCAAACGTGGACAAAGGCAGAAGAATGGAGCTGGTGCTTGCTCAGCTGTACATTTGGTTTGCCATTATTTGATGCACAGCTGAACAGAGATATTAGTCAACGTATTGCAATACACAATTTGTGCCACAAAGACAAGTAAGAGCACTACTTTTTTTCTTTTTTCGTAGACATTGTTTAACAGTTCTTAAGTTAACTATACTTCAAGGTGAAGATGAATTGTACTTATTTCTATTTTTTCCTAATATTCTCGTATCGTAAATGGTTGGGAAACTTGATGTACTAAATTAATACTTTAAGCCACAAAACAAAATTATTTACTTTTCAGTAAACATGTGCGATACTCAAAAAATTCGAGTCGAACCTAATATGCAAATTGTATTTGTACTCGGCTCATTGCTCGCATCCATACTCGAAAAACTCGAATCCGGTGTAAATGCACTAACTTCGCCAGTTTTTGACCTATTTTTAATAATAACATTATATTTGTGGCAACTAAAGTGCACTGGACAGAGAAGGACACCAAACATATGTCAGTAATAGCAACAGTCTGTTGAAAATTAGCAGTACACCGAGTTTGTCCGTTCATGATAAATTGAGCATTTTTGAGTTTTCTTCCATCTGCTTGACTATGATAGCACACCTCTAAAAATCGTTATGAGCTATAACTTTTGAAGAAATCTTAATTTGCAATCCATTTAATCAGCATGGATATTTTTGCAGGTCACATTGATTTTATTTGGCTTGATGGTTTTCATCAATTGGCATTTTTACTTTTTTTTTTACAAATTTGTAGCATTAGATGTTTAACTGCATTGATTTTCCATTTTCTTGTACTTTTTATGCCCCATCTGCATATACCTTGTTAAGGTGTTATATGGCACGCAAGAAATAATAATATTGTACATATCTTAAATAAACAAAGAGGTCGTAGCTGCGTCCAGAGACTGCAGTGAAAACCAGCGTGTGGTCATCTAGTTAAACATTCACATATCATTATTCTGCTGCCGGCCGGGAATACAACTTTGTTTAGATGATCGCGCACTGGGTTTCACTGCAGTCCCTGGTTGCTGCAACAGGTGTTTGTATCTTCTTACTGCATTTTCATTTATCTGTATTTACCTTAGTTTACAGGCTCTGACCCAATCAAGTCGAAAGTTGGCCCTCCAATTATTAACATTCATAGCTGATTTTCAGGTTTGTTACATTTCAATTTTGAAATGAAACAAAAATTCATCTACTGACAGCTTGTTTTTTCTCCTAGGGAACAAAGCCTCTTGTGGAGAATTGTACCGATGGCCTAAGTGCCAGTGTGCGGCAACCAGATGCCGAGTTGCCCCATCCTGTGCGGAATCTTCTGTTTTGTGATGGACAGTTGCGTGTTTGGAACGGTTGTTGATAGGGACCTGGGAGTGGATCTCCTCAAGAGAAGTGCAATCTAGATGTAAATGATCGTATGATGATTGCTTTGTATGCAGGATTTATAAGCAGTAGTAAATTATAATATTTTTATGGATAGGAAGCATTTTCACTTCATTACATACCAAATGAAATACAGTGAAACCTCTTTATAACGATGTGCAAGGGTCCTTGGAAAGTAGAATGTTATATCAGGTTTATTGTTATAAGCAATCACTTTGGCATGCATGGTTGCTTTAAATGCGTCAAAAATAACATTGTTATAAATAGGTTTATTGTTGTAAGGGGTATTGTTATAACGAGGTTTGACTGTATAGGGAAGGTCAGACATGACATATTTGTTAAGTGGATTTCACTGCTGCAGACGTAAACATGGCGATTGGTTATTCCTTTCGGGTCCGCAGCCATTTTGATAATTTTTCCTCAAAACGACCAAGGCCAAAACTTGGCTACAATAAACAAGTTTGCATAACTCGGTAAAACACTTAATCAGTCTATGATTATTCAAAAATTGCAGATGTAGTAATTACATTGTAAATTAACGTGTAAAAATATGCTTGCGACCATTATATTATGTTTTCATAACTAAAAAAAATTGTACAGCTCGATTGTGTAAAAGCGCTAACTGGAAGATCGGCAAATGCCGCTTACAGTGGTTTAGGTTAGACATCACAAATAACAGAAGAATGACACATTACCACCAGACGAAACTGTGAAACAGTTCCCCTGAAATTTTCGGTGAAGTTAGGGTCGTTCACCTTCTTCAGCAACGAAAATGTTCAACTTGCTGCACCAGGGAAATCTTGGAATGAACATCCACTAGTTATTCTTCCATTTCAGCAACTTTCACTCTTTCCATGACCTTTTTAAAAAAAAAATTTAATACAGTACAAGTAGTTTAAAGTATTTTTATTTCTTCAGCCGTCTTTGGCCGCCAGCTTTCCGCAAGCGAAATGCACCTGTTAGGGCCAATGGGTGTGACCATGACTTGCTTCCCGTGGCATCACTTAAGACTCTGCCTCAAACAAATGAACGAACTGCAGCTTGCGATACTCGAGGAGCTTCAAAATGGACGTTCTAGTTGATCACATCATTCATTGAAGCCAAGAAACGGGAATTGCCAGCTTTCGAATGCGACTAAGATTGCGGCTATGCAATTCGTTACTGAGGAGTTAGATGGCTTGAACCAAGGGCTCTTTTCAGCAAGCAAAAGCAATTTCATGTCAATTTTGATGATCACTGCCAACAAAAACGTTAAGGTAATAAAAAGGTGATATTGAATTAAATAAACTGAAAACACATGTTCCGTAATACCTAATTCAATTGGAATTATACTTGCATCGTATGCAATTTGGAAGTTTTTCTTTGCAATGGAATTTTAGAACTGATCGGACGATACATCGTTCGTCGGACATTTTAGACGCGGTTTCGAAGCGATGATCGTTTGGAATTAAAAGGGTACTTACTTTCACTCCACTGAAAGGAATGAAGAGGCTATTGAAGCATTGAATGAGTGAGTCGGGGAGAAAGCCTAATCTTGGAAATGACTATATATATATATATATATATATATATATATATATATATATATATATGAAAGGTGAGGATTGTGTGATTTTTAATACGGTAGTTTCAGCATAATAAAGCACCAGAAGAAGAGATGGCCACAAATATTGAAAATGACAAACGAATGTGATCACAAACGGAGAGGAATGGCCTCTTCCATTGTCCTTTAGATTGATGAATTCGCCAGAAGATATAGAAATGGCCAATGAAGTGAAAGGCACGGGAGGGCGGGGGCTGGGGCTGATTTCCTGCTGAGTGCATCACTTCCATCAAACATCTTAATAGACCGTGGGCTGTCCTTCAGTGTCGTTTTGTTCTGTTGCAAGATTCGAGGGTGCTGTCTTAAAATTTGTCTTTTAATAGCCGATTCCAAAACTGTAAACGTAATGGGTTTTTCACATGCACATTATTAAGAAAATGTCAAAAATTAACTGCAATTTTTTCGCGCTCAAATTTTTGGACAAAAATGAATCGTCGTGTGACTAAAATGGTGAGATTGAGGGTAGACCTGAAGGGTAAATTTCTAACAGTTTGGTGGGTTTTTACACTGGTATAAATGGATCGGAAGAACTATTGTGTAATCTTCTGTGTATACTCTGAGTTGGCAGAAAGTAAACATAGGCTATGTCATGTATAATATGTAAGGCTGTACCGAACCGAACAAACCGAACCGAGGTCTTTCAAACACAAAATACCAAACCGAACATATTTTCACTTCTAATTGACGGATTTTGATGTTTGAATACACCATTTTGAAGGTTTTTTTAGCCAGCTTTCCGTTGGTCCAAACCACAAGTTCCTAGCTCTAACGGTTCAGAAGTTATAAGGGAAAATGCAAAAGTAGTGGAGATTTTTTAAAGTTTAAACAGATTTTCAACATCTATGGACTTGCAAGTCCATGTGAAAATACCTACATTTGTTAAGAAACTTGTGCTTTGATGAATCTTTGTGAACCGAGTTCTTCTGCATTTTAGTTTAAGATAGATTGGTTTGGTACATTTTTGTTCGGTTCGGAAGTGTTCGGTGTTCGGCTTATTTAAGGTTTGTTCGGTTTGGTTCGGTTCGGCTGAAAAATTCTCATTCGGTACAGCCTTAATAATATGTATAAAGTATAAGTATAAAGTATAAGAATCCAAGCACGGCAAAAATCTAAAAGGACAGAAAAAAAACCGTGGAAACCACAAACTATCCCGTGGTATTGCATAGGGACAGGCGACGTGTAAACGCACTGAGGGAGAGCGCGCATCTGACATCAGGTAGAGCATTCCACGCTCTGGCCACCCTGACACCAAAGCAAAACCTCCGAACATCCACCCGACATCGCCGAAGAAACAAAGTACGAAGTCCAGCAAACCTATCCACCCGAAGAGTCAGGAGCTTCCTCCAGTCAATGTCAATGAGTAGTCCATGCTGTTAGTGCAAAAACATTTCAGTTCCGGCAACAAGCTGCATATTGTACATGGAAGCTGCTCGCATGTTGTAGTTTACAAATCCGCCGGGAGACACTCACGGAAGTGACACGTATAGCCGTGATGACGTCATCAAAATGGCCAGCACGCGGTGTACTAAATCTCTACTAATCTCTACTAAATCTCCGGAACTAATTGATCAATCCCATCGTGTGACCTATTGTTGGAAAGATAATTTAATTTTCTAAAAGAAATGCTGGAACAATGTATGCCATAAATTTGTTAGTTTTGGTTAAATCTTAAGAAAAACATAATATGACTGCTGTGCGATATACTAATTCCCAATTATCTCCGGAACTAATCGATCAATCTTTTCGTGCAGACTATCGTTGTAAAGGTAATTTAATTTGCTTAAAGAAATGCCGGAACAATGTATGCCGTAAATCTACTAGTTTTTACGTAATTTGAAGGAAAGCACATTACGACGTCCTCAAAATGGCGACCCTGCAATATACTAAATCTCGTGTATATCCGGAACTAATTGATCAATCTTATCTTGCGACCAATCGTTGGAAAGATAATTTAATCTTCTAAAGGAAACGCCTGAACAATGTATCCCGTAAATAATTTAGTTTTTGTTTAATGTGAAGGAAAAGATAACGTGCGTGTAATTATTGTCGCTTATATGTGGTTCTTTTGGAAACGGTAAATTATTAAAGCTGTGTCGTATTGTTCACAGTGTGTCACTTGAGCAGTGGCCTTCACAGGCACACAGTAGTGTACAGGAAAGTAATTCTTTAATATGACAGCTCGAACCTCTGTTAGTACACTTGCAAGTCTTTAGAGGCTACGTTACTCCAGCAGTTGTCATCCATCCCAGAATATCAGTTCCGCCGATTTTTGTTGCCTCTCTTTAAACGGCTACCTGAACTCTCAAGTATCACCCTGATTCTGATAACCTCATTCTGCAGATTATGATGGCCTGTGATGCTAACCTTGTGTGCGTACCTACGTTGTTTTACGTGCAATCTGCCGATGACTTCAGAATGCTACCTGCCTTTCCTGGTGTTGCAACAAAGGCTTGAACAAAGTTTTCATTCTAGCCACTACCTGTTAACTCACAACCAATCATTGAAATTATAGCCATTTCTCCAGTTTTGCGATGGTTGATCGTCGTTAAACTGGTGTCAGTGATGGATTGATCTTCTTACGAATACTTATAATGTTCAAGTCATGGCGAACCATGGATGAGGAATTCACATCATATATTGGGAGCAGAATTGATGTGAATTTACCTTTCAAACCCTCAGATGTTTTGAAGGGAATGGAAGGCTACCCAGGATAATACTTTACCTTCGTGGTCAGCCTTGCTTCTGGTGGATTCTGACCAATCCATCACTTTCACGGGTGTTTCAATGGTTTTTTCTTCGACCATTGGTAACGGTGCACCACATGAACATTAGTCGTATGAGGAAGACTTGTGGAGGACTCGGGCAAGCGTATTCTGCTTTATTCTTTGATTGTCCTAGGTTGAGACTGGTTGTCACAGACGTACCTTCTGATGGGTAAAAGATGAGACATGCCTGTTCCATGGAATGAGTTCGCCGATGTAATGAAGGCTGTGTTATGATCTATATTATCAATTGCGTGCAGCACAAGTGAATACATTATAGATAAAAAAACGCAGAATTGAAAGTGGCAATAATTACGTGTAGATTTTGTTTTTCTTCAAATTAAACAAAAGAGACTTATGGCATACATTGTCCTTGCAGTTCTTTTGGCAAATTAAATTATATTTCCAACAATATGTTGCAGGATCAGAGTGATATATTCATTCCGGAGATACCACAGATTAGTATATCGCATGGTGGTCATTTTTATGAAGTTATAATATAACCGCCTGAAAAAACTTTCAGACCCTTTTTTTAGAGTCCATCGGGTCGGTTCTCGGATTCGAACCGGCATTCTGTTGGTTTGGAGCCGACGACGCTGACCACCGGGCTGTGACTGCCCGCTTTGCTCGGGGTCTCCGGGGACCCCTCACAAAGCTCGCGCTGGGACTTACTTTTTCGCTGTTATACGTTGAAGGCGTACGTTCGTATCTAGGCGGTTATGGGTTAGCTGAGGGTTGAGAAAATACTGATTGCAACCAGTTATGTTATGTTATGTTATGTTTGTTTGTATATTAAACAAAAGCTAATATATATACGGCAAACAATGCTCTGGCAATTCTTTTAACAAATTAAATTATCTTTCCAACGATAGGTTACACCATAAGATTGATCTGTTAGTTCCAGAGACACACGAGATTAAGTGTATCGCATGGTGGCAATTTTGAGGATGTCATTATGTTTTCCTTAAAATTACGCATAAACTAATAGATTTACGGCATACATTGTTCAGGTATTTCTTTTAGCAAATTAAATTACCTTTCCAACGATAGTTCGCACGAAAAGATTGATCGATTAGTTCCGCAGATAATTGAGAATTAACATATCACACAGCAGTCATATTATGTTTTTCTTCAGATTAAACCAAAACTAACAGATTTATAGCGCACATTGTTCAGACATTTATTTTAGGAAATTAAATTATCTTTCCAACAATAGGTCACCCATAAGGATTGATAGTTCCGGAGATAATAGAGATTTAGTACATCGCGTGGTGGCCATTTTGATGACGACATCACGGATTACGTCATCACTTCCGGGAGTGTCTCCCGGTGGATTTGGAAACTACAATGTGTGTACAGCTTCCATGTGCAATATGCAGCTTGTTGCCGGAACTGAAATGTTTTGGCACTTTTTGTCGCTAACAGCACGTACTATAGTCCGCTCAAGAGCGTGAATACCCAAATCAGATCTAGATTTTGCCTTCGATCAGCAAGGGTTTCCAACCCAAGCGAGCCCAGCCGATCCTCGTATTCAGAATGCCGTAAATTCCAAAACATCTTCGTAATTCTCCTTTGCACCGCCTCAACATTCCTAATGTCACCCAACAGATACCGGGACCAGACAGGAGAACAATATTCCAACAGGTCTGACTAAGGCTTTATAAGCTAGCACCAACAGATTCGGCGACCGTGTAGAAAGTGTCCGCCGTAAAAGCCCGATTAGCCTTGGTCGCAACAGCAGCACACTGATTAGCCCGCTTTCCATTCGCCGAGACAACCACTCCAAATCCTTTTCAGACTCGACCACATTAAGGGACACTCCACCAAGTTTGTAAGGAAATGCCAGCTTTCCTGGCCGCCAGCTAATACGCAGGATGTGGAATTTCGCAATATTCAATGTCATCATAGCATCTTTGGTCCATGCCATCATCCTGTCCAAATCACACTGAAGCGCCTCACAGTCCTCAATGCTACAAATCTTACGGCCCATCTTGCCGTCATCAGCAAAAGCCCAAACACGGGAAGTAATATCATCCCAGGCATTGTCGGAGAACACAACAAACAGAAGGGGGCCAAGGACGCTGTCTTGGGGCACATCACTTGTGACGGTCTCCCACGAAGAAGATTGGCCGTTCACCACGACCCTCTGGCTGCGATCCGTCAGCCACGCCTCGACCCAATCAACAAGTGCAGTATTCACTCCAAGATCCCGCAGCCTTCTCACGAAGCGCAGATGGGGGACCTTATCAAAAGCCTTGGAGAAATCCAAATAAATACAGTCAACATGAGCACCACCATCAACAGCCTCCATCCAATCAGCCTGGGCCAAAAGCAAATTACTTAGGCACGAGCGGCCACGCACAAAGCCATGCTGCACGTCAGATGGAACCCCCATCCTTTTCAGTTCGTCTTCCAAATGTCCACGCAGAATACACTCCAAATTCCTGCTGATTACACTTGTGAGGCTCACAGGTCGATAATTTGAAGGTTCCCTACGATTTCCACCCTTATGAATGGCTGTAACATTGGCCATCCGCCAGTCACGTGGAACAACCCCCTTACGAATTGTCAACGCAAAAAGGTGAGTAATCGGTTTAGCAATTTCATAGGCTGCCTCCTGAAGAACGCGAGGATGGATACCATCGGGCCTGCAACTTTACACACATCAACACTGAGCAGCATCTTCAACATACAGAGCTCAGAAACAATATCACTTTCAAGCAACCTCTCCGTGTCCTGACCTGCATCAATCAAATGCCAAAAATCACTCGGGAAGAAAGCTTCAAGGTCATCCTCTGGAGTAAACATGGAGGAAAAATGTTCCTGAAGCACCTCAGCCGCTTCTGTGTCCCCCTTCGTACGACTGCCGCTTGTAGTATCAAACTCCATAAAGGACTGCCGCTTGTAGTATCAAACTCCATAAAGGACTTAGTCTTATTTTTGACAAGATTGACGTAGCTCCAATATCCCCGTGGGTTGTTCTTAAGCCAACCCAATAACCCAGTAATTTCATATTATTTTTAGAATCTCGTGCGCGAATGTGTTCGGAGATCGCTTTATAAATACACTCTAACAAATGAACTGTAATTAAAAGAAAACTGGTTTTATTTCGATTATAATTTCACCTTTCGCTTAAAGGTATAGTAGCAGTAGGCCCCCGGTCGAACAATTTTGTTGAAACGGAATTGTCAAATTCGCACCTGTACCAAACTTCACCCTAGGAATTTTTTTCAGTGATATCCAAGCCAAGGCAATTGACCTAACCAAACCTAAAATAACAATAATGGAACAATGTAATAATTTTATATTTTATAACAATTTTATATTGATAATTCTACAAATTGGCTTTCTTATTTGCCAAAACATCTTTACCTGTTAATTTGTATTACATTGTCCCCAATGGAATGTTCCCCTGGAGATTACTTCCGGTGCGTAGACGCCTGCTTGCATGCCCTACTGTGCCTGAGCGGTGCAGTCCTCCCTTATAAAAGTGAGAGCGTGGATGCTTTTAGCATTCATTTTCCTCCAGAGGTCCCTACACGCCACCTCGCTCCTTGGTTCCCCGCCTTTCGTCGGAATTTGGATTCACCGGAGATGGCCGCCTCTCCCGAAGCATCTGCTGCTCGCCCTCGTGCTCATGCTCTTCCTTTCGCCCTCGGTCACCGCTGGGTCTCCACCCTAGATCTTGCCGCCGACTGGCCGATGCTTTCTTCATCATGGCTGCTCAAGACGAGTTTTCGCTGCAGGCCGGTCTATGGACTCCTCCCGCTTCTCCTTTGGACCTTTCGTCACTCCGTCAGGAACTTCTTTTGACGAAAGAAGACTACCGTGAAGCGAAGAAAAATCTCAGCCGGGCGACAGCCGTCTCCGATCCGCCTCTGGCTGCCAACTCCCCGTTGGACCTTTCAGCTAATTTTTCCCGTACGGACTGCAGCGTTACCTGCAGTGAGATCCACCATATTGTCCATAACGCTCTACTGGGGAAGGTAAAGACAATCCGATGCCGCCGCTATCGTGGACATCTTCCGCCCGCCACACTCGGACCCAGGACTGGGTTGCATCAACTACCAGCCATGAAAGCCACAAGCGTGGCCCTCTGTCTTCTCCCGAAACTGCCAGGAATCGAAAGGCATCAACTCCGACGGCCACTCCGGCGTCTCTCCCGGGAAACCCGCTTCCAGTTCTACCGGCCCAAATCCAGCTTTCATCACTCATGCCGACGACAACCGAAATTTTACCAACTCTCTTCTCACAAATCTGGGCTTCGGCATTAACATGAAGAATTCTCATCTAAACCCAGTCCAAGAATTTGTATTTCTTATTTGCCAAACATATTAACTTGATAATTTTGCATTGCATTGTCCTCAATGGAATGTCTCCCTGGAGATTTTTCGGTCGCGTGTAGCCACCTACTTGCATGTCCTTACTGCGCCTGCGCGACGCAGTCCTCCTCTATAAAGCGGGAGCATGGCCGGTTCCGGCATTCATTTTCCTCTAGAGGTTCCATCGCATCACCTCATCTCCCCCCCCCCCCCTCGTCCAGGGATTAAGATTTCGTCTGTCTTACACCTGCAAGATGGCCGCTACCAAGCCGCCTCTGCTCTCGACGTGATTGTGCTCATCGCTCCGGCTACGGATGCTGTTCTCTCACCTGCTCGCCCGCCTTTCGCCCATTACGACCGCTGGGAGTCTGGCCTAGACCGGGACTCCTATGTCGCCAATGAAGAAAATGACTCACCTCTTCAAGACGGCCGATGGACTCCGCCTCCCCTTGACCTTTCGCTCCTGGAAGAGGGCCTTCGCTTAGCCAAAGAAAATTTTCGTGAGGCTAAACGCAAATACCCTCAAGCTTCAGCCGTACTGAACCCAAATTCCCCTCTCGACCTTTCGTCCACGTCTTTTCGCAGAGACCGCAGCGTCACCTGCCCTGCAGTACACAATCTTGTTGAGTCAGTCTTCCGCTAATACGCAAAATTGACTCCTATGCCTCCACCATCGTGCTCCTCGTCCATTCTCGTGCCAAAATGCAAGAATGGGATGCATCAACTGTGAGCCACGACAGCCGTAAACGACACTTTCCCATCCCTTCGGCCACGGCAAAGAAACGTAAGTCAACATCTCTTTCGCCCACGGCCACAGCGCCGCCTGCCATCGCACCTCAAAACCCGCTTCCAGCGCCTCCGACAACGGCCAAACATATCCACTTTCCGGACGACAACATCGACGACCCAACCATCCCACTGGCGTGTTTACTCAACAGTAGAACAGACTGTTCCGGATTGCTTTTTTTACAAACCATCCCAGTCCGCGGACGCCCCTGTCATCAATAGAGGTCTCAAAACCGGCTTTGGATTTGCCCTTTGCGACAAGGACGCCAAGCCCCGCAGACTTCTAGGACAATCAACAACACTATGCTCACTTGCCTCCTTCGCAATGGCGGTTCTCTACTGGGGAAAGGGGAACCCTTACAACTAGACACAGAACCCCCTGCGCCACGGCCCGGCCGTGAGTCAAGTTTTTTTCGCCCCTTCGGGGATGGCGCTACCAACCCAAAAAACTTCGACACGTACAAGGAATGCAAGTTCTTTGCAGTGAAGTCAAACTTGACTTTGGAACTGCCTTGATTATTCCAAAGCGAATTGAAGTACCTGCCTTCGTTATTTACGATAACGACAAATGCTTACGCATGAGCCTACGAACTGCTTCCCAAGCCGACGTACTTAATACAGCAGTTAATGCATTATGCGGGAAGCTTTCGGCCGACGCGAGCCCCGAAAAGATTCACAACCTTTCGTCCCTCATATCCCAAATCTTCCAAAAGGCAAGCTTTGCCACCTATCATTCCCTGAATTGGGCAACACGAGCTTTGTTTAACAACACCTTGATTTTAAGGGAATTGGCCCTCAAATCCGCAAGCAATCTCAACGAAACATCGACTTCGGAATCAACCGCTACATGAGTCCAACACCCTCTTCCGCAGCCTGATCCTGACCCTTGCACCCCACCTGGACATTTCACGCAAGCCCAAACCCTTTCGTCAAGACAAATCATCCTTTCGTCCAAACAAATCCAACAAACATCCAAGTCCACGAAGCTCATCCGAGGACTGGAATAAGCCGACAACTTCCTCCACTCCAACACGCAACGAAAGCTCCGGCAATCACAAGAACTAGCCCTTTCGGCCAGACCAGCGGGCTCAATCCGCCCCAACCAACGGAGCCAGCAAAAACGAGCTGCAACCCCAGACCCCCGCAGCCGCTATTCATCCTCCGGCGGCCGTAGCTCCCACCGCAAACAATGATAGCTCCCGGCTCTCCTGCTTCCCAGTCGGTGCAAGACTCCGCCACTTTTATCCAGCGTGGAAAAGAATAACTCGCAACACTGAAATTCTATCAATACTCAAAAAGGGTTTTCGTCCCACGTTCCCGTCGGACCCACCACTAGCGAACACGCCTCCGAGGAACTTCTCATCACCAGTCACAGAATCCCTTTCGGCTGAGATCGCACTTCTTCTCAAAAAAAAAGCAATCATCAAGCGCCACAACCTAGGCCCAGGGTTTTACAGCACAATTTTCACCAGGCCGAAGAAATCAGGAGGCCAACGAATCATCTTCAACATGAAACCACTAAACAAACATATTGACAACCCACACTTCAAGATGGAAACATTAGAAACCATCCGGCAGTCCTTCAAGCAAGACGACTGGACGATCTCCATAGACCTGGAGAATGCATAACTTCATGTGCCACTTTACCCATCCTCAACCAAATTCTTCCGGTTCATCTACGACCATCAGATCTACGAATTCCTTTGTCTGCCCTTCGGTTTAAACGCAGTACCAAGAATTTTCACCGTGATTCTAAAACCAATCCTCGCTCATCTTCACCAACAACAAATTCAGGCGAGCGCTCACCTCGACGATTGGGCCCTCCACAACCTAGACCCCCTTCGCCTCGAAACAAAACCGGGACCAGACAATCCTGCTACTAAACCAACTGGGTTTCGGCGTAAACTATTCCAAATCACACCTCACTCCAGAACAGGCCTTCACGTTCCTAGGCACCTCATTCAATCTGTCATCAGCAACGATTTCTCAATCACTAGAAAGAGTCCAAGACCTTTTATCTCGCATTCATCACTTCCAGAACCAAAAATCGTTCTCTCTCCGGGAACTAAGCTGCCTCATCGGGAAAATGGACTCGATGGCAAATCTAATACCTTATGGCCGCTGGATGGTAAGATCCTTCCACCACCATCGGATCGACAATTGGTCAAACCCCCAACTCAACCAAGACCAGCAATTACCCTTCCAAGAAGATTTTTCCCGGGAAAGCCTCCTCTGGTGGGCAGACGTGACGAACCTAACCAAGATGGTTCCTCTTCACGAACCCTACCCCAATCAACTACTTTTCACCGACGGCTCAAACCACTGCTGGGGAGCCCACCTAAACAACCAAGAATCTCAGGCACTTGGCACAAAAACAATCCGAACCACATCAACTTCCTCGAACTTCAAGCAATCCATCTAGCCCTGGTACAGTTCCTCCCAAGCATCAGAAACCAAGTGATCCAAATACAAGCAGACAACACGACAGCACTAGCCTACATAAGGAAAGAAGGCGGAACCAAATCCAGACTTCTCCACAACCTCATCTCCGAGATCCTCAACCTCTGCATCTCAAACAACATAACACTACTACCCCTTCACATACCAGGGAGCAGGAACGTCATTGCAGACTCCCTTTCTCTCCGAACACCTCCAGCGCGAGAGTGGTGCCTCAAGAAATCCATTCGCGAATATCTCTTCATGACATGGGGAACTCCAATATCAGACCTATTCGCCACGAGGTACAATGCCAGACTTCCCTGACTCTCCTTCATTTCCCGTCAGACCGCCAATGGCGTTTCTATGCATGCATCTTCCAGTCTGTGTTCGTTGCCCGACTCCGCAACGACCCTGCGAACACCTATCATTCATGGCTTGTAATTATCGTGCGTCACCCTTGCTCATCTTGTTCTGGACCGTGTCTTCATTTTTCCGCAGACTGTGTCCTCTCAACAAAATCTGCTGCCCTTCGTGCAATGGATATCGGCCTTGCGTCTGAAACAGCTCGCCTTCGACATCAAGTCCGCGAGCAAAAGGTTAAGTTAATCTTGACCAATTTCAAGGTGCTTCTTCTTTCGCCATTGTCGGCATGCTCATCTTGGCGTCTTCAGCATTGTTCCCGATCCACACCTCAGTTTTGTCGTTCCCCTCCTACGACCCGACATGTTCGCAACGAATCATGTAAACCCCACGACCCTCTTCACGCTGTGGAACTGGCTTACCCATCCTTTTAACTGGCTACACCTTCCTTGAGTCTCTTGTACAGTTCCGGATTTGGTTCCGGTAAATAAAATAGCCCTTTTTCGTTATATCGAGGGTTGTAATAACAACCATGGAGAAAATCAGTTATCTCGAAAACTACTGGACGGATTTTCGTGTAACAAAAACTGAACTGCTTATTAGATTGTCTACTGTATTTCTACCCTTATTGAATACTATTTAACAGGCCGAAAATAATTGGTCAAGCGAGAAAAACTTGATGATATCTGATTATATCTCGAAAACTAGTGGAAAGATTTTTATGAAATAAAGACTCAATTGCATGCATATATTTTTCTGCTGAATATTGCATGTCAAACGTATAGAAATATAGCATATATCATAACAATTAACCCAGTTTTTTGTTTTATTCAATTCTATCCAGTAATTTAAGAGATATATTATTAGTAATCAACTCGTGCTGCTCGCTCGGCCAATTATATTTGGCTACTTACTATTACATGTAATACGTATAGAAATAGAGTTGATAGCATATCAACCCAGTTTTTGTTTCATTCAATTCTGTCCAGTAGTTTTCGAGATATCAACATTTTTGTTCAGTCACATACATTAATCCTTCAACTTCTTGTGCATAACGAAGGCGTTTTTTTTTTATTTTACCGGAACTGCACCATTAAGGATCACATTAAATCCTGCAATACCTCCCCATCGTCAGGGCCTTCGCCAACTTGTGCAACAACTACCTTGACAGGCTCTCCTGTTCCTGTCAAATCGCTGATGTCTACTTGCGCTTCTTCGTCCGCCTCCCCTTCATCCCAGATCCTCACCGCATATTCTGAGTGGCGTTTCGATGATACCGCCCAGTTCGCACCGTCTTTCCAGGATTAATGTATTATTTCTGACCATGCCACTTATCAACTGTCCTGTGCTCCGTGTCGTGCACAGGCCAAGGGGGGTTGCTCTAGGCTTCCGTATCCACCAACACAGCCCTTCGTTCCTTTGCATGCTTCTGATCTTCCGCCTGCACCGAGAACCCAGATCCATGTTTCTTTCAACCATTACTTCGCGGGCAACGGCACCCGCCTTGTGTATACCCTCTCAGTATCATCTTGGATCACTTTCTTACCTGAATACCTCTGCATCTTATCTGTAAGCCCCTGCAGTCCTTCGGTGCTCGAAACAGAAAAGATCAAGCACCATTCGACCGCATCGCCCCTAACACAACCTCTATCCGGCAATCCACCAACTACCATAGTACTATACTGAAATTTCCTTTCACATCCTTGCTGCTATTTTCGTGCCGCAACGACGTTCGCCATCTTTCCAGATTTCTTCGTATCTCATACTTCCTTCTCAATCTCAGTGCCGTCGTTTGTCAGACATCTCTTCCATCACCTCTGATCCGAGACTGCGGCTCCTCAGACACTGCAGACCCACTCAACTTCACAACCCTACCATTTCATCTAACCTGGTGTATTCAAAGGGCGTTCGTGACTCTGCTCATCGCCCAACCGTTCGTTGCCCTCTACTATTAGCTTCATGAACCTGGGATGTTTCTACTCGACATGCGTTCTGCTGCTCGATAGGTTACATTGTGATTCCATCACCAACTTGATGTATCGTCCACACCGAAGTCGCCCTTTCTCTCAACTGCCCTTGCATCCTACTCTTTTGTCGTTCTGCTTTCCAGAAATGCATTCTTCTCTTTCAGATAACTCAAGTTGTTCGTCCTGCTGATATTCGATTTCAAGCATCCTGTGCATCCACTCACAAAACCTATCCAAACTACGATTATTCATCGACCTTCACCTAATAAAGGTCCTAAAGTACTGGACGACTTCCCTCCTTTGATCACTTCTCCTCAATTAACTCCTTTGAGAGATGACGGAGGTACGCGTTCTTCACGCACCACCCGTTACAATGCCACCGCCGCTCCAAGGAACAACTCCGAAAGTCGTGGTTCCTTGGCTGTATACCAGTGATGGTAGAGGGGGGGGGGGGGGTCAGACAAATCGTTAGAATATACTAAAGTTATTAAAATAGGTCGATCAAGTTAAACTTTATTTTGGTGATTTGGTGAGGGTAAACGAGTTTCGGGTGGCCAATTTTTTCTTTCTCTCTTTCATTAACTTTGTTTGAGTGTTTAAAAAAAAAGGCTACAGAAAAACAAAAATTTTCAGTGATATTTTTCTCAAGTCCAAAATTGAAATTAGGTATAAGAATTTATAAGATTATTTTGGAGGGCGGGGGGGGGGGATAGTAAAGAGAGTAGGGGGTAACTCCCTATTGCCAAATGAGCCGATATCTGTGTCTCACCGTCTGTCTCAGTCACTTCACTAAAAATACTGCTTGTTAATCAGCATGATTGCTGTAAACCGCTACCAGCCCGATAAAATTTGAGCCAAGGCAAATGATGTAACATAACGTAATGTACTATAGTAAAAACTATGCTTGCTGACAGACACGCTAGGAGTCGTCCAGTACCGTACGGCATGAGAAATGGTATCTGAACGAAATTTATGCTTTAAATTTAAACACGTAAAGGTAACGATCAAATTGCGAGATCTGGTGCATATTGAAGGCTTTTCACGCATTCACTTAGTCCAGATACAAATTCCTTTGGGTTCTCAATCCGTACGGTACCATTGAGTTAATAAATTATATAGGACGGTACTGGACGACTCCAGGCCTGGCGTGTCCGTCACTAAACAGAAGCAAATTGACGGGCCTGGAGTGGAGCGCAGATACTATCTCAACGGGCCTTGATATTTATTAGAGAATTTGTTGATTTGTTCGCAAGGCGCGCTGCAGTCGCACTTCGGCCATATTGCGCCGCCAAATGTTGCAGATGGTCAATCAAAATCATGATTTGACGATAAAAGAATGTAATTATACCAAATGAACAGAAGAAAAGAGTGATTGGCGGGATATTATAATCTGTTATTGCTGTTCGTTTGGCGTAAGTGAGGCAAATTGTCAAATTGGCGAGTGAAAGGGAAAGTTGGTCGCAGCTGGACATTGGTTTGTTTTGGTTGCCAAAATGGTTTAAAAAAGGGAGGAGACGAAAGAGGGACGTGAATATAATTCGATGCCCGTCAGACACCGTCCCCCGCCCACTCGTGGGCCCCTAAGTCACGTAAGTTTACTCTTCGTTGGAAAAAGAT
The DNA here is from genome assembly GCA_023313725.1 of Lithobius niger. Taxonomy (NCBI): domain Eukaryota; kingdom Metazoa; phylum Arthropoda; class Chilopoda; order Lithobiomorpha; family Lithobiidae; genus Lithobius; species Lithobius niger. The sequence goes on along the minus strand of JAHWFP010142822.1, from coordinate 1,398 downwards.
TCAGTTTCGATTGCTTCCTCATGTTATTACCTCCTAAGATCAAGAATCATTGGTGTTTGGGGATAAATTACTGCTACGGTAAGAAGAAAGTAGTAGGGAGATGCAGGGAGAGTGGCTTTTAAAAATCGCAGTGTCTCTAGTCCCGGTTGGGCTATAACTGTTTCAAGCCTATGTGGACGCGTTGCCGGGAGCAGAGTTCTGCGTGTGTGAATCCCGGCAAACAAAAAAATTGTAGGTTTTAGGCAAACCTTTATTAGTTTTGGTTAGGATTAGCTAGTTTAGGCTAGTTAGGTTACGTTGGTTAGGTTCATTTTAACACGCTGAAGGCGTAGTTTTCAACAAATTCACCGGGACCTGAGTCTTTATAAACTGGATCCCGTCACTGGGACCTGAGACACAGCCTTTGAAAATGCTGAAACATGTATCGATACAACGTCATCGATACTTGACTTCATGTTTGGTGAAATTGTTTCTCCCGTTGTGTTGCATGTAAACAAAAACGTGTCAGTTTTGAGAATGGCTTTCGTCTATCTTGGAGATTAGTTCATCCAGCATGCTTACATAAATGTAGCATTAGTAACTAGCGTAGTAGTCGAATTCGGATTAGTTTGCGGATGAAATCGAGTCAAGTTAGCCTACCCAATAGCGTGCCAGAGTAGGCGACAGTAGCCTAATAGTAATAAAAGTGTAACATACAAACAACAGGAGAAAGTAAAACAATGCAAGAAGGAGTTTGGGCTATCACCAAAACCCTGGTGGGAATTTGACAGACGGGATCATAATACGAACAAACCAGTTGTGCATAAAAATGAACAGTTAAGGCAGAAACAACGCCATTCTGCCTGTTCACCAGACCGTACTGGGCACCTGTCCACTGACTAGGGATGGGTCGGTTTCATTTTGTTGACTTCGGTTCCGGTTTCGGTTTTCATGCCCACAAAACCGCGGTTTCTGTTTCGGTATCGGCTTTTGCCACCCTCCACCCCAACCAGATATTTCTAGTTTTTTTCTTGTAACAGTAGTATTACTAGCTTACAACTCGCTCCTGCTTTCACTTTCAGCAGCGTCATAGACCGTGGGGCACCATTTTCCTCTACTAGTTTCTTTTTAAATGAATAGGAGCTTTGCTGTTATTTATACGTATAAAATGATAATTATTAAAAAATTTAAAACAATAAATCATTCTTTGATTTTTCGAACACTGTACGAAAAACCGACAAAAAATCCGAATCGGTTTCGGTTACCGACCCATCCCTACCACTGAGGACCATAACCATCAACTGAGAGCAGTTCTTTGGCACACGGGACGAGTTTTTGTTTGGGGAAATTATTTATCTCTGCCATGGCACCTCCCCCATCCCCGCAACACAACATTTACACGAAATAAACTTTTATCAA
>JAHWFP010142821.1:18010-42654 GCA_023313725.1 Lithobius niger | reverse complement strand
CCCCCCCCCCCCAAAAAAAAAAAAGCCCCTGAATTTCGCTCTGAATCTGGCAGGGTTGACGGGGAGAAAAATGTGGGCAGGGTTGACGGGGAGAAAGAGAGAAAGAGAGAGTTCGGTTAGCTTCGGAAAGTAACGATTCAAATTATAGGGAGCAACTGGGTAGCAACTGGGAGCATGTTACCCAGTTGCTCCCTATAATTTGAATCGTTACTTTCCGAAGCTAACCGAACTCGGAAACAAGCAAGCTTTTTAATAAATAGTTTGTTACGTACTCTACGCATGTATCAATTTAAATAAATACCGTAAATCGCCTATTAAACGCCCATTGGCTGTTAAAATTAATTCGACAAAAGAAGGGGGAGGGCCGATAGTTCAGTCCAAGGAGGGCGGTTAAGCCTAACTCCATCGTGGAAAATTCGGCGTTTATGCGATCATTCACGTACGGTCTAGCATTAACGCAATGCATTTATTCTCATTTCTTCTGGAATTTAGTTTATAAATTTACTAGTTTTTTTAGTTTGCTTTATGTATGAAGCTTTTAGTTAATAAGGAATAAGGAAGAAATCACAAGGTAGAGGGTAAATGAAGCAAGCAGTCTGCATTAAAAACTGGCCTTGTGAGGATACACAATGCACTAGTCTGAGAAAGAAAGAAAAGACAACTGCCCCGCTGGGACTCGAACTCAGGACTTCCCGTTATCTTTAACCGGGAACTCTAACCACTGCGCTACTGGGGCGGGTTCTGGCTTTAGGCTCCAGCCGAGCTAAGTAGCTGTTCAGTCTATGTCAGTGGTGACCTAGAGATTACAAACATGCATACAAGGAGGGAAAGCAACATTGCTCTTTGGCCTCCACACTAGAAATAATGCAAGTAGTAAATTGCAAGTAGTGCTTCGCTTTTAGTTAATTTCGGTGCAGAAAAACCACGATTTAAGGGAGTATTGATTTACTTGAATATAAAATTGTCAGTCAATTTGTAGCACAAAAATTACGATCTAAAATGCTTTAAGGTCAGAAATCATGAAATAACCTAAGTTGCAGCCCCCTCCCTTCCTCCCGGGCCAGGGGGAGCATTGTAGAGGGGTGGGCCGTAGCTTTGCCAGGGCTAATAATAGACGAGTGACGGTATATTGTGGTATGAATTATTGACGTGTCGTGCATGTTTGACGCAAAAATGTACATAAAACAACTTCAAAATAAAGAATTATTTTAATATTTATCACTATTGCATACAACTTCATCCAAATATCCCAGTAAAAAAAAAAAAAAAAAAAGAAACCACACATGCATGATGGATTATGTTCGGAAAGCAGCTCAAACCGAAAATAAGTCTGGATCGCGTATTAAAAGGTGCTTTCTTCCATATTGCCTCTCCTTTGTAACTCAGTTTTGTAACATCACGTAAAACATAGTAAATGTTGCAAACGCTTTTTTTTCCACTTCGTGAGACAGTGTTTTGCTGCATTCACTCAAACCTGTTAAAAAAATTTAACGCAATACTGACTCATTTAGTCGAATTATTAAGGACCACGGTCCGGTATTGGGCCCATCTGCCCCATAAAAAAGTTAAACTAGAAAATTGCAAAATTATAAACTAAAAACTACAGTAATATTAACGAAAACACAAAACAATGTTCACCACTTAATGAACAAAAACAAGTCATAGCACTGCCATCTATCAGCGACACGTTCCCCCCAACTATAATATTTTCTGATGCTTCCCCGAACCCCTCTCTTTCATAGATAGACAGGAAGCTCTAAAATCAAGAGTGAACATCCGACACCCCCGAATTTGACAGATATAACCCTATCACACATATCCACGCGTAACATTCATTTCCTGAAACTGCGAATGAATAGAAGCAACATAGAAACAACATAGAAACAACATAGAAACAACATAGAAAGCAACATAGAAACAACTCAACTCTTATGATAGAAGCAAGGCGAACTAAAATGAAGTAGTGAAGGAACCGTATTGATTTTCTACGTTCTGATGCGTTTTTGTCGAATAAATAAGGATGCAAAAACTATTTAGTTGCCTCTTGGACCTAACTGTCAGACTGCCTGAGCGGGGAATTGAACCACGACCTTCGCAACCAAATGCCGAGGTCCTACCGCGAAGCCACACTGACACGGCCTAAATTTTGTCGAAATTTGCTATCATTTTTTTTTAACAAACCGTCCGTTTTTCGACGTTTCATTTACCCTGGGGGTGGAGGGGGAGGATGCGGTATCCTTCGCTTCCAATGATGTAGTAGGTTTTAAACTTTTAAGAATTTTGAATGATTGGAATTTTTTTTTGGGGGGGGGGGTGGGGGCGGAGGAGGGCGGGTATTGGTAATGCTAGTCCAGTGACAAGAAATTTTAGAAAAGGCATGGTTTACAAGCGTTTCAGTTTACTAGTAGGCTATTTCACCTCTGTTTGTGGGTCTGCCCCATATTTCGGTGGGGGTTGACTCTGTCTTTGTGCTGGGTTAACATTGCTGGTTCAGGGGAATCGTCTAGCCTAAACCTTTGTGTTGTGTCCGCTTACTTCGACCTCAAAAGACGTTCCTTCCCTCATAACTCCATTTTCCCCCTCCCCCCACCCTCTGTATCCGATTCAGTTTGTTTAACGAGGCAACACGATTAGATAGAAAAGTTCAAGGTTCTTCCTCTAGGCCCAAATTGTGCTGTTCGAAGTTTGCTGTCTTCGTGGTTCACTGACGTTTGCGACCAGTCATCACTGAAGATCCGCTTTCACAATTACAATTCTTATTGACGACCGAGACCCCCCTAGTGAAACGTATTAGATTCTTTCCTATTACATCGGTTCTGCAGTTCAAACAGAGGCTGGATACCGTGCTCCCTTCCATCATCGCCCCCTACAGTTATAAAAGCTGGTAGCTTCGTGGGTACCCTGATGTAAAAAGCTCTTTTTGCTTGCTGCTGGGTTTTTTTTCATATTCATATTCATATTAGTTCCGTCTAAGTTTATAGAGGGCGTCACGAGTTTTATGTGGGAATTTATACTCAGTTTTCAGCCTAAAATTAAACTAAAACTAAACGAAACTAGCTTGCATTTAATGAAAGTTGAGCCTTTGGCTTTTCCGTCCTTGTATTTAATAATGATTATTTAGCTTAGCTTAGTTGTAATTTAGTTTACTTTAGATTTGGGCTGAAAATGAGCAAAAATTAACAGATGGAACGCGTGGCACCCTCTTAATACTCGGACGGTACTTATAGAGCAGTGACACGACGTAGTATTTATTGTATATAACTCTATGCTGGAGACTTAATGGGTTGGTTGGCTGCAAGGGGCACTGCAGAGAGAAACAGAAGGGCGTCATACTGAAGTCGATGCTGTGAAGAGTGATTTCTTAGACCTAAAACACGCGATTTTTGTTGTTGGAGAAAACAACGTTATTTTAAGCCTTAGAAATCCGCTCTTCCGTTATTTTTTCCTCCATTTTTATGTAGTGCACCTTGTAGTTATGCCCTCCAAAACCCATACTGGTGCCAATATGGCGGCAAATGTCATTGCTCTATAGAAATGAATGTAACACGTTTCAATAGGGACTTTTTAGAGTTACAAATTCTTCTCCCCAACTCTATAAATTCGTTCTATAACGTAATCGCATAACAGTACTGGGAGTTAGGGCGCGTTTACACAACGACTCGCCTTTGCATTCTCGCAGCAAAAGCAAAGGTGAAGGCAAAGGTGTCGTTGCCATGGTAACAACGCTACCTGGATTAGCTAAATCCGACATCGTTTGAGCAAATGCTTGCAGTCTTATAATTTGTGACAGTAAGTTAAAGAATTCTTCCTGACGAAATAATTTTCCCAATCGCTTCAACTCAAGTATAGACTCATTTCGTTGGGAGTTGGAAGAGCGAAAACCGCCGCCATGTTGGAATTTCAGACGATTTCTAGCTTCTAGCTGCGACAATGCAAAAGCGAGTCGTTGCATAAACGTACCCTTATAGTTTGTTCCACATTATGTTTGCAGGCAAATCACGGTATGATGCCATGTTTCCTTGCACTACGAGTATAAAAACATGGGGATATATATCACACTTGTAGACTCTGATGAAGTCTACGAGTGGGATATTTACGTGTTTTTTGCACTCGTAGTTGAAAGAAACGTGGCGTCATACAGTCAGTTTCCTGTAAACTTAATGTGGGACAAAGTATAGTGACTTACATTGTCAGCACACTAAATGCGTTAGCTATGAGATGAACGATGAGTTAAGACAATCGAGCATCGTCTCGAAATTTGAGTTTCAGTCTCGTTTTGATCAGTCTGGATAAGTCGAATTTAATTTTAAAAATTCTTAAAGGGCAATTACATCCATTTTGACATGCATGTTCGACTTTTGGATTACTTACACCATAACTAAACGCAAGAATTGCGGTAAGAATACGTTACGTACGTCCGATAAAACAATTTAATTACTGGATCACCAAAACACGACACGGAGACCGCCATTGTTTAGCTGGAACGTGCAGAAATTAATGCTGACAGACGAGCTCTTCGATTATAACTCGCAGCCAATTGAGATAGCTGTGTTGACTGTGAGGAGCTCAAGCATCTGACGGCCTTAGCTCTGGCTACTACTGTCGATGTACGTAACGTATTTTTACCGCAATTCTTGTGTTTAGTTATTGTGTAAGTGATCCAACAGTCAAACTTGCATGTCAAAATGGATGCAATAGTCCTTTAAATGGCTTACGACTGACAGTTTTGAAAGTAAAGGAAAAAATAAAATCGCTAAAACGGCTCATGTCGACACAACGTTGTTATAGGTTTGTGTTTCATTAAAGAAATGCTAAACCCTCCAACAATGAATTTTTTTTTATCGTTAGGTTAGATACTGTAGTTAATGTTAACAGTTATCCGGCGTCAATAGGTGTTTTTAGTACTTAAGCCGTACAAATTTTTAAAACACCTAATTTAAGGATTGCTTAACTGCCAGCCTCTGCAGAAAATCCCGTTTAGAATTGCGCGGCGTGACGTCATCTTTCTTACCGCATGGCTGTCTGCGTGACCTGCGCAAGCAACAGAAACAAAATAGCGTCGCCCGAGACTCGCACAATACAAGATGGATTTGACAGCACCCCAGCTTTAAAGGGGGGGATTGCCACCAAATCACAGACTGTGCATGTATAGCCATTTACCGCTTTATAGTTCTGCCTAGCCCTTACTTTGAACAGGCGAAGGAACACAACAAATACATTTTTTATACAACAAATAAGCCACGTGCCTCCTTAATTATTGAATGTAAAGTTGGTGCGCCCAAGTTCATCAGGAAGCAAGCGGTAAAGTTAAGCCTAGCGATAACACGAGCACTTTTTTCTATATATCGACCATTTTGAAATGCAGATTTTGAACCGCTAGATAGACGCCACCTAGTTACAGTGATATCGTTAACCTTGATCATGTGCTCCCTGGTGCACGTGGACGCACTAACTTTACACTCAATAATTAAGGAGGCACGTGGAAAGTTTGTTGTGTAAAAAGAAATTTCTTTGCGCATTCTTTCACTTGTTGAACTCAAATGCTATATAGAACTAAATAATGGTAGACGGCGCTAGATGCTGCAACCTGTCATTCGGGGAATAGGCAGGCACCTTAAGGAAGATGACATCACAGCCCTCCATGAAGTGAGCTTACGCTGTTTCTCGTTGGGATAGGTGACCTAAAATGCGCAGTTGGTTTTATTTATTTCGTCGTAATATATTATCAAGGCAGGAGAGATTTTATATGTCTTAAAAGGGTTTTTAGGGCTTTAGCTAACAGAAATTGGAAAAGTGACAGACAGTTTAGTGGTCAATCCAGCGCTTTCTTACCATTTCTTACATTAACCGTGCTTTGAATCCTGGGCGAAATGCTGCAGTGTGATATCCCCTGTTTATCACTGCCGAGTGTCTCCGGACATTTCAGTGGGACATGTCAGGTGCCTGGGATGATTAAAGGAAGACACGAGAAGCGTGATAACCTATGTTGACAAAGCTGGCGGCCAGTGATGATGCAAGACACATGAAACGAGAGGTGTCAGCTGTCACGAGTCCTTGCATGAAACGCGTGCCTTGCCCTTTCTTGTCCTGTTATATTCGAGCCAACCTTATTTAAAGCGGTGTAGGTTTTTTTGGACATGAAATATGAGTCAGTTAGTAGGTGAACAGCAAATAAAAACCTCCTCGAGTGAAGTGAGACGACGCCTGCGGAGCGAGGGATGTGGCTAGTACACTTAATAAACGTTCTGAATATAACACTGCTATATTTCGCAACTTGCGTGTTGCGAAGCCAAAGCATCCGAGTGTTCAATCTCCCTCAGCCTCGCAACCCGTTCTGACATTGAACACCAAAATAAATAAATAAATAAACAAATAAATAACTACTTGTTGCCTAATGGTGCCTAACATACCCGTAGAGGGCACCATTCTTTCTTAAGCGATTAGTTCAATTTTTCTCGGTCGGATACGTATAATGTGAATTTGAGTCTCATTCTTTCAATTGTTTGGCCGCGATGTTAGCTATATATCTGTCTTCTGCGTTGCAGAACTTAACTGTCAACGCGTCGTCGTGAAGCGGGAAAACGAATGTATCTCTAAGCAGTTTACTACCTGAAATATTTTTATTCAGCCTGAAGGTCACTATCAGGGTGGCCTGCCGCACACCAACTTAGATTTTTAGTCGCACGACAAAACATTTTGTTGTAACCTGTCTCAGCGTTCTGTAGACGTTTTCACAACCACAGCAATGAATCGAGTGCCACACACTAGGCGAGACTAGGCGAAGCTCTATATGGGGTCTCTCTCTCCACCAGATGCGGCATCTCGTGACGTTTTGTCGTAAGACAATTGTCGCGTTTGGTGTGTGGCCGGCCTTACTTGAATGGCAGCAGTCAAATATGTGATGACAAAATACTGAAAAAAGTAATGTCTCAGAAGTCCTTAGCCCATTTTGTAGGCCTATGTGGTGTAGGCCTCCATCGAGACTTTTGCAAACTTCGTCGGCTATCTTCGCCAGTTTGTTAATTAGCCGCTTTGTGTCAGCACCTTACCACACCTGCTCAGCCGTTGACTTTAGTCGCCTTTTTTGGCGTGTTCTGTTACGGCCAGAGTGTCTTCTGAGCGCTGAGGAAGGTCCTCTAGGAAGACCTTTATTCACTTGGCTTCGCTTAATACTGTTTTCGTCTGCGTCCTGCTTATCAGGAAGGATGCGTACGTAACTGAAAAGTGTCAACAAAAATATTGATAAAAATCTCAACGACGATACAAAGTTTCTTCTTGATGATAGCAGGATTACTGAAAATAATTATGAATCACGTTCATGTAATAGGACTAAGCCTTTTTGTCACGGGCTTTCCGTCCTCGCATCAAAAAAAGGCACTTTGCCAGGACATGATCCTGTTATAGTCGTGGATTAGTTACGGTCGGAGGGACAAAGGAGAGCCGAAAATCCCGTGAAACTCTCCAACGGAAAAAAAAGTGAAATTGTCGAATTTTGCGTTTTCAATTATCCCTGGACGGAAAGGGACAATTTTGATAGGGATCGGCCGATATGAGTTTTTACCGATCCGAAACTATATTGGTGAAGGGTAACCGGTATCAATGTCGATACCGATATTAAAAATAAGAAAAATTTTATTTCTATACAAATGCTTCTTTAAGTTTCCGGTTTTGTGTGTGTTCAAAATGCTGAGGTTATCCTAAAAAAAAAAAGAGGTCAAACTTGTGCTTATTTTTCTAAATGGTCGTATTTCTCATTTGGTGAAAAAAAATTATGGTAAGAAGACTCGCATTTTAATTCTTTTATCACTCGGACTACGTATCACTACACAAATCTACAACTGTTGGCCTACATAATTTAACAAACACCTTTTTATACTACATACTTTATACAATCAAAAGATATAAAGCTCTTTGCTTGTGTGGTATTCTTAAACATGAAAATACTTTCCGAAAACGAGCATTTGTTTCCAGGGATCGTAAGATGCTCTTTTGGGCATTTTGCATGTTCGTTAGACCAATTCTGGAATACACAAGTCCTGTTTGGTCGCCACACCTTTCTAAGGATATTGACCTCAATGAATCGGTGCAACTTACAAATTTCCTACCCGGTCTACAGCTAAGAATTATACTGAAAGTTTAATTATTCTGTATGCCGATTCACTTGAGAAACTTCAGGCTTAAAAATGACCTAGCCTACTCCATGGCTTTTTTGGTGTGGATTACAGTCGTTACTTCACACTTAGAGGGGACCACCGAACCAGAGGACACAAGTTTGAATTGGTTGTTCAGCGTGTAACACGGGACTGTAGAAAGTACTTCTTTTCAAACAGGGTGGTTACGGTGTGGAATGAACTTCCCCCTGATGTTGTCGTGGCATCCTCGGTGCAAAATTTTAAGAAAAAGCTGAGGGGTGTTGACTTGAGTATATACTTAAGGTGGCCGTAGTCAATGATTGGTAATGGTTGTACTTGATGTTTATTTATGCATATTTTAACACCGGGAGAGGCTAACTCAAGGAAATTCAATCACCGTGCAGCATGCACGGGTCCAGCTAGTTTTAGTAATAAAACTTCAAAACTGTTAGTAATACTATAGTTAGCGTGCTCTTATTCCTATCTTTTGGCCGTTTCGTTTTTTGGAGTAACGAACGAATGTCTGTACCGAAGCATTAAGCAGTCCGATATCGATAGGGCAAAAATGCCGATAAACTCCGAGTATACCAATATCTATATCCCTAGATTATTTATAGGAAAAGGTCATAGTAAAAGTTTATCAAAATTCAGGAAAGAAGTGTATTAATCCAGAGGTTCTGAAGACACTGCACTGACGCGTACTGTGTTCCAACTCAGCCTCTGTACACAGGACTGGATTACGGTTACTCGGGGCCCAGGACAAATTACTTGAGCCCCCCCCCCCCTCCCCTTCCTATATGTCTTTTCCACGTAAACAGACCCTTATGTAGGAGTAAATAAAGAATATTGTGGGAAGATGAAGAATTTTAGTATTTTTTAATTTTACTTGTCAGTTACTATTGTCGTCTTGCCTTTTTGGATTTTGCTGCTTAATATTTTCTCCTTATTCTACCCAAGTTTTTTTTTTAATAGTTTTGATTGTCAAACATTAGGAGAGAAATTTTGTGATAAGCTGAAAAAGTTTTCAGATAGGGCCGAGGGCCCCTCAGAAATTTGGGGTCAGGGACAAATGTCCCTATAATGTAATGTCCCTGCCTTAATCCGGCCCTGTCTGCACGAATTGTGAGCTGGTTGTAGTACTTTTTGAGTCCCAGTCACAAAGTACACAAAATGTGTTCTAGCAGTACACAGTTCGTGTGCAATCTGAGCTGACACACAAAGATGTGTGCTGTTATTACTTGTCAAACTTAGGAGAGAAATTTTGTGATAAGCTGAAATAGATTTCAGCAGGACCGGGGGCCCCTTAGAAATTGTTATATGGAAGCTCATTGGTCTGCTTCAAAATTGATATAATTACCACCCTTACGCCCATATCAGTGCTAAAATTTAATAAGGCTGGATAAAACAAGAACCTCCCGGGTGTTTATAGAATCTGGGATGCAACAATGTCGAGGCGCGCAGTGCCGTACCATTTGCTTGGATTCCAGTACGAGAAAAGCGGGTGAAATTTTATTTCTCACCCGTTTTGAAGCTCTCGCTGTGACGTGCTTTGTTGAGCCCGAGGAGGATATATTGTTCAGCGTGTCTTCAGAGTAAGGTCTGAGAGGTAGCTGGTATCTCCCGGGAGTGTGGTATTGCGTAGCCAGTGGGCTGTTGTTAGAGTAAGTAGCTTTAAGGTAGTTGTAGAGAGGGCGCATAGCAGACAGGCTTAGCTCTTCTTAAGTGTGAATAAAGAATAAAGAGTAAGGTCTTTTTTTCGAATTTTTAAATGTTTCGTTGACGACCCTAGTCTGTGAATTCGGATTCATTGGAAGGAGGGGGAGGGAAGAGAAAGAAAGGTAAAGACAAAAGGAGCCGTAAGTTTGGATCTAAAGCTTTCCTTTTGTTGTTGTTGTGTTTTTTTTTTAAATTCAAATCAATTTTGCTGAATATGATGCAAACTAATGCTTGTCCAGGCTGAATTCTCAACTTCAGAATTTCTGAGTTTCTAAAGCAACACTCAGGTTCACGACATACAACTCAATAAAATTATTAGTTTTGCATCAGTATTTATTTAATAAAAACAAGTGATAATATATGCACAACACGCCAGCTTAGCGAGCATGATGTAAAGCTGTATTAAAACAAAACAACTAAACCTTCAAATCAATGAAACCAAGAAAACCCATTAAGGTGTGGTACTAAGTAAGCAACGTCGTGTGGGTTTTTCCTGTTTCCATGATTTTAGGGATAATCTCTTTTAATGCAGCCTTACGTCATGCTCTCTGCGATTTTGTACATTATTTTATATGGAAGCTCATTGGTCTGCTTCAAAATTGATATAATTACCACCCCCTTACGCCCATATATCAGTGCTAAAATTTAATAAGGCTAGATAAAACAAGAATCTCCTGGGGGAACAACAATGTCGAGGCGCGCACTGCCGAACGATGTGTATGTATCCCAGCACGAGAAAAGCGGGTGATATCTTATTAATTTCTCACCCGTTTTGAAGCTCTCGCTGTGACGTGCTTTGCCCGAGGAGGATATATTGTTCAGCGTGACTTGTGTCAGACGTATAGACGTCCTGCGTAATGTTGTAGCCTTCTGTCGTACAACACGCAAATTTGAGTGTTGATGTGTATCCTGGTTTCTCTAGCAGCATTTGGCTGGATTGCTACTTTTGTGGGTGACCACCTTGGAATCTGGCTGTTGCAGACATAGGGCATTAGGGCTTCGGGTAGATGACCAGGAGTGGTTAACGCTCGTTAAACCCTTTGAAACCTTTGGTTTCTCTATGCACGCATGTTAGTTTGCAGTGTACTGGATGTAAGGGCGCGTTTACTCAACGACTCGTAAGTTGCATTCTCGCAGCTAGAATTCTCGCGATCGCAAAGATGTCGTCACCGTGGTAACAACGATACCTGGTCCAATATCGTGTGAATAAATGTTTGCAGTCTACCCTCACACCGAGTTTCATCAAGTTTCACACCGAGGGCTACCCTCACACCGAGTTTCATCAAGTTTACACGACCAGTTTTTGAGCCCCGACCGTGGCAATAAGATAAAGAATTCATCCTGAAGAAACACCAATAATGAATTCAGTCACTGCTGAACTCACGTTATTAACTATTTTCGTTGCAAGCCGGCAAAGCTGAAACGCCGCCATTGCGAATTTCAGATGATTTTTAGCTTGTAACTGCGAGAATCCCACCCACCCGTAGGGCGCGTTTACGCAAGTAGACCTTCTCGCTCGCCGAAAGCTATTTGCTAGGCAACCGTTATTTATTTACGATCAGGTTTTCCCTTTCAACTAAATGAAAGCGGTAATAAACAGCAAATTAAATTGTTATAAATAACAATGCGGATAAAGAACAAAGTGCCACAGTAATTTTAAACACTGCTACAGCATTGTTGTCATTTCACACTACTTCGGAAATTTACTATTCCCTCTCAAAGAACAGCTTCTAGCAGTGATCAAACAACGGTAGAATAAAATTCTAGCTGATCGCAGCAAGAATAAATTCAACATGGCGTCCATTTCGGGATTATCGAATCGAAGATAAACAATCAATGACGGCATTCAGAAATCAGTCTGTCATCTTGTACTGCAGTAAAAATTGTTTTCTTGTTGTCATAAATCTCGCTGTCACACCGCAAGCATCGTCCTGCGTGTCGTGAGGCACACCGAGTTCGCGTCGTTGCCATGGTTACTATACGTGTAGACAACTTGAAGGCTCCAAGCTTCGGTAAAGGCGAGAAGCAGCCAGAAGATTTAGTATTAACAAAGTAAAAGCTAGCGAGCGAGAAAATTGTCGTTGCGTAAATTTGCCCTTAGAGTAAGTTAGCAGTTAAGTAGAGTGAATCCACGACGATGGGATCTGTAGTACTCAAGTAATAAAGTAATAATAATTCTTATTTAGCGTTTAAACACAAACGGTTCTCGGATACGATCAGTATCGAATGTCGGCCGTTTGGTACGAGAATCAAGCAGACAGCACACATTGGACAATATTGTGATAAAAAAACGAATCAAGAAGGTTTAAATGATAGCTTTTCGAATCTTAGCCTACGGGCTATTCCGCCACATTGCTCTACCATCATGGTGGGAAGAGCAAGTTATTAAGGAAGGGGCTGGTCATCGGTTATTGGTATCCTTGCGCACGTATAAACACAGAAGCGACGAAATGCATTCAGCAGCTTCTGATACTCTTCATGGCAATGTTATGTGTCGAAGAAAGTTTGTGCATAATATTCGCCAGACGGAATGACAGAAGCAACGAAAGACGGCAACGTTTTATTTTGAAAGCGGTATTACGTTGTGATTAACATGAATTCTTGAAGAATATTATTTTCATGTTTGAGATGTTGTGATTTTTGCAAAATTGTTTCATTCAGCTGTTCGTTGTTTTCTTGTATTTTTCATTTAATACAAACGAGTACATTGTTGTGATGCCATCGTGCTGTATTGTTCTGATTGGACTGAGAGCTTAAGAGATTGGACTGAGGGCCTTAGGGCTTCGGGCAGATGACCAGGAGTGGTTAACGCTCGTTAAACCCTTTGAACCCTTTGAGAGCTTAAGAGTGGTTAACGCTCATTAAACCCTTTGAGAGCATAAGATTAGGACTGTTAGCTGAGGACTGTTGGGATTAAGTTAGGTTAGAATAGCGTGGTTAGGTTTAGGTATCAGTGTATGGCTTTGCAGGCCACCCAGTACTCAGAATAAATCAAACAAATCAAATCAAATCAAATCTCAGCTTCAAAACTACTGAGAAGAAATAAAAGACAATTATAGTGTCCGCGGCCTATCTTGAGTTCTCCGCAGAACAAACAAAGATAATCGATTGTACGTTTTCAGTAGCAGAATGCCTTGTTGATATCCAAGATGGTTACAAAAACAATGGCGGCCATCGATTAAAGCCACCCCATCCAGGAAGACGTAGCCGCTCACAAAATACTTGCAGGACTCAAGATACACCGCGCACACAATAACCTACTTTTGCGTGGCGTCTAAAAGCACCTTTTTTTTTTGTCGCAGCAAAGGTTTTAGTTTTTCGCAGGTAGCTGATACCAAAACCTTAGGAGTGATTACACAACGACGGATCTTTGCATTCTCACAGCTAGAATTTAATCGCAAAAGTGTCGATGCCATGGTAACGACCCTATACCAACATTAGCTAAATCCGACATCGTTTGAGTAAATGCATGCAGTCTTATAATCCATGGCAATAAGATAAAGAATTTCGCCTGACAAACAATTTTCCCAGTCGCTGCTGAAGTCACTTTATTGACTGTTTTCGTTACGAGCCGGCAGAGCTAAAACCACCGCCATGTTGGAATTTCGGATGACTTTTTGTTGTAGCAGCGAGAATGCAAAGGCGAGTAGCTGCGTAAAAGCGCCCTTGCAGTTAGAAACTAAGGCAAAATCAAGGACGATCAGACGAAACTAACTCAGTATCTGCATTCGTCTGTTATCAGCACTAAAAAGCAGTGAAGACTTATATACGATTGGTCTATTTTTCATCTATAGCCGTCTATCCATCAATGGTCTTCGTCCATTAATTGAAAAATGCATGCTTTTAGGTGTAGTTTTATGAATCAACTCTTTTACTTGTACATGCAACTTATATCAAGAGTTCCGTTATGAACAAGGAATGTTGTAGTTTCATAGCGTATGACGGGAACAGCGACCACTCGGCCGTTTTCTTTGTGCTGCAAAAAAGCAGCACTCAAACAGCAAACACATCCGCCACTTCCGCCAATGTTGAGGCAGACACCTCAACGGCGCACTGCAACAGCGATCTCTGTTGTATAATCTAAAAGTAGTACGTAACCATCACAATTCCCGGTTAAACATGAGTAAGCAGTTAGGCCTATAGTTTCAGATTACAGGCGTTAATTTTTAGGTCTACTTTTTAACTGCCATTTTGAATTCGTAAGTAACAGCTAATGGAGAATTTAGTTCGAGATAGGCCTATTCATCCATGCAACACGGTGTTGAAACTATATTAAATGATGCTAATGACCTGTGTGTCGTTAACGAAATCGTATTGTTTTTTGCGGTTGCGTGTCTTGATGTAGTGGTTAAATGCGACGATCAAATGTTATTATTTCATTTAGTTACGTCGAGAAAGTCTATTAGCTATAAGGTAGCAACAATGTTTTGATTTGCCGTGTTTTTAAACTAAACTTTGCGCTCCGAATCTAATGGTAAAAACCGTTTGTCTTTATCTGGTAGCGTTCCGGAGTAGAAAAAGACGACGGACAGACGGACAAAGTTGTTGTCATAGTATTCCCAGGAGTTTCGGTTGTACAGAAGACTAAAAGGATAGGCAACAGCAGCAGGTGATCAACAATGCCAAGACGTAACAATGTTGGTTGGAACAATGGCGGAAGACAGATGCGAAAAAAGAAAATAATTTTGGTGTACGAGATTCATCATCGCTACCGTGCAAAGAAAAACGGCATCGCCGTGATGAAAAAAAAAAAAAACCATTAGAGTTCGTTCCCTCATGGAATTACGAGATGTATTGAAATACTAAAAATACTTTTAATAAAAAAAAAAGATGATACATTTGACCTAACTACAACTAACAGAAAAAATTATACCACAGACATCGTAATACAAGCAAGACAAAGACAACGCTTTACTAACCAAGATTACAATAATTTGTAATGCGCCTACAAACATAATTGAGCATGACCCGTACCGTTCCCCAACGGTGCCCCCGACAGCACCCGTGCACAGCGTGGGCTTCGGCTAGTGTTTATTTATCATTAAAAACTAGGCAAAAAAACTGTTTTACCGTTTGGGAAAAAAATACATTAGAGCTCGTATCCCATGGACTTCACAGATGTGACGGTACACAGATAAAGAACATAGTTTACTCGAATGAAACGAACTAGAATTTGAACTCTAATCCCACGCAACAAGGATGGGGCCGTAGAGACCTCCACGCACAAACGTACATCACTAATCATACACACGAAACGGATGTATTCACAAATTTAAAATGTACAAACAAATATGTACATATACACTAACGTGAAACAAGAACCCTAAAACATGACACCACGAACACAGACAAAACAAACACCATAAAAAAAAACCAAAATTCTTATAAATTTGACAAATAAAAAATACACACATAAAATCAACACACACACACACGTAATTGAATTTAAACAGAAACCCTCAAACACAGACAAAACAAATGGCCAAAACAACAAAACGTCTCTTAAATTAAGCACTCACTGACAGACGCACGCACACCCACTCACAAACGTGGCACATTTCAAACAAATTGTTATCACTTTCTGACACATAACCACCGAATGAAAACCATCCTTGTTTCCTGGAATTGGAGTTCAAATTATAGTTCGTTTCATTCCAGTGAACTAAACTTAGGTTTGCTATAAATGGCTAAGAGGCATAGGTATGCTGTTTCTCAGCAATTACTCGTGGTTTTTTTTGTTTTTTAAATTTGTGCACCTTTACACTGTGAAGTCCATGGGGATACGAAATCTACTTTTTTAAATAATAATTTGTTTTATATATAAGTAGGGCATAGAATGTATGTGGACAATTTTAAATGAATCGAACTGGCTGATAAGCACTAGCCAAGCAGCCGTTCTGCTCAGTTTGGCACCGCACTCACTGTAATTTTAAGCTTTACGAATCCCATCACTTTCGCACGGACGATGCTGAATGGAGGGGGCGAGGGGATGGAGGTGCGGTCGCACCTTTACGTTTTTGGCTTTCCCCCCACCCCACCCCACTCATCAGATCAAACTTAAGAAAACTATATTAGTTTCTTTCACAGCGACAGGAAGGACTTCAGGTCATCAATGGGTAAAAAATTCCTAAAACCTCAACGAGGCGCAGCTGCCCGTCTCCGTTGTTGACAACCTTATTCAATGCGAGAGTTGTAAAATCATTAACTGAACAAAAAACGGCTTCGCCGTTTAGAGAAAAAGCATTAGAGCTCGAATCCCCATACTCACAGCTGTGAAGGTACACGAATAAAACGGATTAGAGTTCCCTCGAACGAAACGAACTATAATTTGAACTCCAATTCCAAGGAACAAGGAATGGTTTTATTCATTGGTTATGTCAGACGTCTGTTTGTACGTGTTTTAGATTTTCGTTGTGTTTCATGTGAGTGTATATGTTGTATTTTGTGTGCGTATTTTATTTGTGTGAAGTATCCAACCGTTTTCTTTGTTTGACTAGCGATGTACATAAATACGTGTGTATGGAGACTGGCATTCTTGTTCCCTGGAATTGGAGTTCAAATTATAGTTCGTTGCGTTCGAGTGAACTCTGATCCGTTTTTATTCGTGTACCTTCACAGCTGTGAGTATGGGGATACGAGATCTAATGCTTTTTTTCTAAACGGCGAAGCCGTTTTTTGTTCAGTTAATTTGTTGGCTTTTTTCCATCAAAATGGGTAGGAAACAGTTAAGAACGGTGGATGTGAGAAAGTGAATTGCAAGAGTGCTATTTTTTATTTACATTTTTGTTGAGGGGGGGGGCACGAAAGTAGAATGTCCCCCCCCCCCGACTATAATTGCTCCCCACTGCCGCTTCGCCAGTAACATTATTTTGGCGTCGTTCCTGCACTTTCGGTACGTCAGCCGTAAGTATAAGCCTAGTGCGTTAATAAAATGTTGTGTCATATTTTTATCAACCTTGGCACGTGTAAGCCCTCAAAGCGGAACAGGAGCTGCTGTTTGAACAAGCCCTTTATCAACGCGTCCTTCACTTCTCGGCCTATAATAATTTGCGTGGTGCTGTGCTTGTACTCACCACCTGTATATTGCGATAATAACCTACACAATAAATAACATGGTACGGAAACGCGATCCAAACTATTATACATTTGTCTTGCTCGGCCATAAGTGCAACAGCACAAAAAAAACTACAAGAGATATACAATACAATGTTACGTCGTGCTGCATTTAGGTCCCGTATCCCGAGTACCCACGCGGTCGATGTGAAATTTGATTTCTGCTGTATTGCAGGTTTCCTCCCCCACCCACTTTCCCCCGCCGCCGCCCAACCCCCAACAGCCGAATATCAGACACGAACAGGTTCACCGAAATTCGTAGAATTTTAAAATACAAAAACGAAAAAAGTTAAAAGTGCTAAGTACAGGAGTCAGCATTAAAGACCGGCCCTGAGAAAGAAAGCAAAGATCACGCCACTCCCCTCCCCCCACTGGGATTCGAACCCAGTAGTTCCCTTGCTAGCCAGGCGCAGATGCTGGCTACAGGCTCCAGATAAGGCCCCCCCCCGCGCACTACGCAACCAAGCCGCGAGACCAGGTCACTGCGGCTAACGAGTATGCTTACGGTATATGTAGCACCGCGCACTTGGCTGCCGCGGCCAGTCAGTCGCAGCGGCCACTGGGATCCCGGGCGGCGTGCAGGCGAGCATAGGGCGACCATACTTGCTCCGTGTTCAGTTTTCACCACGTGATCGAGAATTATCAATGAAAAACGGACGTGGCCGCGCGGCACGTCACCGTGTTTTTTGGCCGGGGCGACCCACTGGCCGCACGACCTGGCCGCTCAGTGCGCGGGGGCCCTAAGTTTTTCCAACCTTTTTTGGTGGTGTGCACGGCTTCTAGGCTCGGCTGGGGACTGTAGCCAGGTCCGCCCCGGTAGCGCAGTTGGAGGAATATTAGGCAAGTAATCGGGAATGCCTGATGGAGCAATCACACAAGAAGGAGCAATTATCATCTTGTTCTTAAAAGGTTGGTGTTCTTCTCATTCTCATAGTTCACTGTCTACTCAGGAAACCCTTTACCTTTCCTAACGATGCGACCGAAGGTGACACCCTTTAACACTATTAGTAAATCCCGAATTAGTTCTGGAGGCTTTGTTTAAGTCCCGTGGTACTTGGCTCAGTCCCGTGATTCGAACCGGTATTCACTTGGTTTGGAGATGAGGACGCTAACCACTCGGCTGTTGCTGCTCGCTTTGTGAGGGATCCCGGGGACCCCTCACAAAGCTTACTGTGCGTAGGGATTAGTATTTCGCCCATTTAGCAGCTGTACTTCTTTTTTGGGACGCCGTCACTGAAAGGGGTATGCTGGGCTAATACAACATCCATATATATAACACGCTTAGGTTGGGATGCTGCACACAGCAAACGCATCATACACGGAGCAAACTCGTTATGCACGAAATAATCCCAGACAGACAGGCAGGGGGTGCGGGGGAAGAGGGATACCGAGGGGCCGCAGGGGGGAATGGAGGGATGTATGTGGGGGGGGGGGGGGGGAGAAACCAACTAGACCGGCGTATGTTACGCCGGGGTACAGCTAGTTGTATTATAGTTCATCTTAGAGGACACTAACTGTAGCATGATGAATATAACAAACTCCAGTACCTTTTGTAGTTATAACGTTACATTTTGGTATTTTTTTGAAAATTGAGCTATAAGCTGAAGCTATAATCCGCCTGAGGACATGGGGAAGTTCTGTCAGCGCTTTAGTCAGGGATCTTGGGTTGGCGGGAAAGGAGATTTGCGATGTCCGTTATCCAAAATATTCAAGCCAAAAGGACCACGTTTTGTTGCCCCCTCCACCAAATTCGCAGCATATTTGTAATACTCTTAAGCAAATGGGAAAGAACACGTACCAATTATTGTTGAAGGCCCTTACAAATTAAACACCACCGTTAAGAGTCGCCCAAGCTTCCGAGATTCCATTACGGACTTCAATAGGATAAGGATTATCGAAATTCCCACTGCGGACACACAAACAAAAAAACTACGATTTTAGTTATACGGACTATAATGATATATCTTAGCACCTATTATGAATGCCGTATACGCTAAAATGGAAACACGTTACGTCCTATTAAAAGTTATGGCTGTTACGGGTTTACGTCACCCTCAGGATTTTGGGACAGTTTATACTCCACCCTGTACCCACCCATCTTGCCATTAAGCCAACTCATTTTTCAACCATTTTAGCTCCAATAGTTTTAGAATTTTTTCATTTAACTGCAAAATGATTACTTTCTCCCTTTTATCATCTTTATTTAATTCGGGTGTTTTGAGATGGTGGTGGCGAGAGAAGCAAATGCCAAATGCAAATGTTTTCACCTGGGCCGGATTTCCGATTGCCCATGAGGCCTATAGCAGAATTTTTTAAGGGGCTTCACGGCGGCCCAAATATAAGTCGGTTATTCGACGCAACGGAAATAGCTCAGCATCCGTATCGATTTCTTACCTTACTAAATTGAGTTGCTATTGACTAACCACTTTACTGCGGATTGTAAAGAACGTAAAACGTATTAAGAGGTATGGAATCGGAGTATGGGGAGGGAGGGAGGGGGGGGGGGTTGGAGGAGAGTTTTAAAATTTTGTGAAGAGCTGGTGCAGTTAGGGTTACTCAACAATAACAGTGATACACTCGTATCGGGGAAGGGCGGCATGACGGCGGGCTTACAAGCGGCAAGAGGCAAAATCAGACCCTGGTTTTCACATCACGGGTTTATCTCTCGAAACGGTACACGTAACACGTGACAGTAATTTTCCGTGCCTATACGTTTTAACAGTGCACATCAAACTGAGGAAAATTCGAAACGTAAACGTAAACGGAAGACCGCCGCCAGTGATAGCTATAGACAAGCAACTAAATGAATTACTTTAGGAGGGAATGAAAGCTGCGTATGCTTTATTAATTTCCTCCTGATTACTTATATTGAAAATTACGCAGTAAGCAATTTTCAGAATTTTCAATTAACCTTAACTTGGCGTAAGAGCTTGGCGTTTGATATCACGATTTCAAACGGACGAAAAGCTTGGCGGGAATCGCTAACAAAGTTTGTTTTCGGGAGATTTTTGCAGCGCCGTGACCGAGTGTTTGTATGTACTGACTCGGAAAAGCCGTGAAAGAGGGTCAAACCGACGGCCGACAGCTGACAGGAAGCCCTCCTCGTTAGGCTTCACTGCGTGCCTCGCGGGTTAGCATGGTCTTCAGGCAGGTCGGTTTTACAGGTGGAGCTGGAAAACTCTGTGACCTTTATAAATGGGAATATCAAATTTATCGGTGGGTATGGTACTTGGCTCCCACTGCCTCTAACCAACAGGACGCGACATCGCAACGGGCAGCAGTAGTGGCGCGGTCCAAGAATTTTCTTTGGTGGGTCAAGAAAAAAATGAAATTCAGAATAGAGTCAGCTAATTTAGATAAAAAGTCGAATCAGTATTGGGGAGGGGGGGAGGGGGGGTGGCAGGGATTTATTGGGAGGGCCATTTAGGCCCGGCGAAATTGTTAACGTAGGCCCTTCCCTCGTGGCATTTCGTAAAAATCAGTCATCATGAAAAAATTTCAATTGGCCCCAGACAAACCCTCCGTTTACCCGTATGGCAGTACGACCCTGGAAGGTGGGGTGGGGGGATGGTGCTTTAAGTTCCCCGGGAACACCAGAATGTAATTATTTCAGCAACTTTAGTGCCTTCACAACGTGTAAAGAGCCAAAACAAACAAACAAAATAAGGTAAAAGCTACGTCATAATAACAATATTACGAATATTATAACCGATTTTATCGTTAGGCTTGAAAACAATGCTGTTCAAAGCACCGTAAATGGTAGTATTTTCAGTTTTTCCGTAGCATTTTTGGCTCGTTTGGAACGGAACTTGATGTTTATAGAAAGGTCCCCGCATGTAGAATTTTTTTATTTTTTATTTAAATGCTTTAATGTCCGTCGTTCCTTTTACCGTTAGAGCTAGCCGTGAAGGTCAAGGCCACGCAATATTTATTATTCCCTTTCATTTATTTAACAAACCACATTTGTTCCGAATTGCTCGAATACGTATATCACGTCTGCCATCTACACCCATTTCACGGCGGATTTGTACGTTCAATATTGTAAAGAGTGATACGCGGAGCATTACATAACATTCAGACCTTCAGTGAATCACTACCGCTCTGCTGCACGAAATGGTATAGGCCTACAGCCATCATCATCATCAATACTGACCTTGGCATGTATAAAGTAGGCCTACACTCCACACCCGAGTTTGGAAAGCAACCAAAAAAATAACGCACGCAAGTTTTAGTATCGGTCGTATGTACGGAGGAAGAGCCGTAAATGACGTCACTTGTAAAAACGTACGATCCGTCGCAACAAAACAGCCAACGCCTACGTTTTGTCCTTCGTTGTTGTCATGGTTTATGGCAATTTTTGACTTCCTGCCCTAAAATCAGCATCATTGTCGAGAAAGGAAAAAATGACAGCGTGACCAAAACTGTTTTCTTGTTCAGATTTGGCGTCACCTTCAACTTCCAAGGTTATCTAGGATGGTAAAAAGCTAAAGGAAGTTAGTTTCATGCATTCGATATGAGAGTGCATCCTACGTCGTAATGTAATTGCCGGTCTTGTGTGCCGAACGTATGAGGAGAGTGAAAGAAAACTGACAGTATGTTAATTAGAATTAAAATAGACCTTTGCAGGTAGTAAGCCAAAAAAAAAACAAGACACAATTTTAAAAATCCCAGCGTGCAGGTAGTCACGGATGTTCCATTGCGTCGTATAGGTACATTTTGGGAAGTTGCAGCTACCTCCAATACCTACAATATTGACCCACCCAACAAAATTTCCAACAGAAAAAAATAAATTAAATGCGAATGATTTTATTTATTTACCACTAAAATAATTGTAAATTAGGTTGTACTCGTGAAGGTTACACTTTATTTTAACGAGGGTCTTAATGCTGCAAGTGGTTCACTTATAGATTCGAAGCCAAAATTTCTCATGAAGTCGTGCCATGACCCCTTGCTGATGCACAATTAGTTTTTTAATTCTTTGTTGTATTGAAATGAGAGAAAATTTGTACGCAATTTGTGTGACCTCAAAAACCCATTATCACTATTTTTAATGAATTTGCCGCTAAGCCATGTAGAGCTTGAGTCTTCGGTCTCAAAGGTGGTGGGTTTAATTCACACTCAGGTAGTTTAACATTTAAGTCCAAAAGGCAACGTAAATAGATTTGCACCTGCATTTATTTACCTCTATAGAGCAGTGACATTTGCCGCCAGTATGGGTTTTGGAGGGCATAACTACAAGGTGCACTACATAAAAATGGAGAGAAAAACAACGGAAGAGCGGATTTATTAGGCTTAAAATAACGTTGTTTTCTCCAACAACAAAAATCGCGCGTTTTAGGTCTAAGAAATCACTCTTAACAGCATCGGCTTCAGTATGACGCCCTTCTGTTTCTCTCCGCAGTGCCCCTTGCTGCTAACCCATTAAGGCTCCAGCAAAGTATACACAATAATACTACGTTGTGTCGCTGCCCTATGGAACCTTGCATCCTTATGACTTGTAAGTTTTATTTCCATGGCCCTGCTCTGCTGTTATTTTATTAATTTTTATTTTTATTTTTATTTTTAAGTTGTTTGACATGTTTTAAACCATTCACCTGAAAACGGTGCCGACCTTGGAACCGAAACGTCGTGATTTCGTTGTTTCACCAGCACTTGATGACTACTCTGTATGTGTTTTTCACTGCCCTATAGTTTACTTTACTTTACTTTACTTTACTATAGTTGAGCCGATTTAGCTTTCCGTCCTGTTTATTTAACAACGAGGGTAAAATAAAGACCGGTAATCAACTAAAGACGTCTGGTAATGAACTTAACAGACGAACCACCAGCATGGTCCTTAAAATGTTGTGGCCACTAACTTGGTACACAGAAAACACGCTAACAACAAACGATATTCAACTGACCTGACGTCCAGAACGCCCATAAACGTCAGATCCAAATTAGTCCAATTCTACCAAAAAACACGTCCAATGGAAATCCCATAAACGTCAGATCCAAATTAGTCCAATTCTACCAAAAAACACGTCCAATGGAAATCCCATGGGCCTGACCCGATGACCCACAAAAAGGCATCCAGCTGATGTTCAGTTCGGAACCTATTTTGGGCAATGGTTTAAAATTAGTTTTCTTTGTAACCACCATTTGTTTGCTCCAAATTTCAAACGCAGTACCTGCAGTATAATAAATCGACATGTAATTGTAGTTAATGAACTAATGTGTCACTTTCCATAATAACTAGAAGACATAAATGAAGCCAACAACTACTTAGCCTACTGTTTGTTGTCGTGAATCAGCCAACAACTCCATCTCCAAATTTCAATTTTAAGGATGCAGGGTAGATTTCATTTTTGCATGTCTTCATTCATTACGTATAGTCCTTCGTATTTGGTTTGCTTCTTGGATTTTGTTGTTTTCTTAATTCACTCTTTCTCTCTCACAAATTTGAATTCATATGAGGAACCTACCGAGTTTTACATAATTAGCTGAAGTTGATTACTTGACATGAAACGATTATTTTTATAATTTCTGATAGTAAATATAAAATTATGGCTCCGGTCCAGCACTATACCTTCGTTGCCAATCAAAGCATTTAGTCACTTGATATTTTCTTTCTTCGTCAATTTTCCTCGTTGTAAACGGTTTAAGACGTGTTGGCAGGGCCCCACAATGGGGGGAGGGGGGGGGGGGGGCAGGGGGACCCGCTGTACCCAGGCCCGGCCACTCAAGGGCCCACACGGCCTAAAAAAACATATTTTTCTCAATTGTGAGTTTTGATGACTATGAGTAACGGACTCGATTTATGGGTGCTGTGAATTTTTTTTATACTCCCAACAAACAACAACTCCAATCCAACGGCAACGAGCACGGAGCAGGAGCACTGCAGTGCAAGCTTGTCAGCTTGTTAGGCATAGAAGCCAATTAACGTTAAACAGCCCGGATTACTGGATGAACCAGTCAGGAGAGGGAGGCCCGCTGTTGTAGTTAGTCGCGGGCCCCTATGGATGTGGGGGTCCTGCGTGTTGAATCAAGACTGGCTGTCAGAGGGACGTTTTCTTCTGGCCATAAACGGACGTTGCATTCCGGACGTCCATAACACGTCTTCTTAACGTCTCAAATTAGACCTGACCACAACTGGACGTTCTGGATATTCATTGGTTGTTTGTTGGACGTGGTGTGTTTTTAGGAAAGTCGCACATGCAGAAAGGGCTTGTCAACCCACCCACATTTGGTAACGCACAACAAGACGTTCCGAGGCGGGAAGAACGGGATAAAATTACCTCTTTCTGCGTCCCCCCCCCCCTCATTAAAAAATATTCTCAACGCCCCAAAAATAGGACGCTATCTGCATGCGCCAGTGCTGTTTGATTCTGTAAAAAACAGAAAAAGTCATGGAGCATCCTGCACACCATACGTAAGAGACGGTTCCTAAAATAATAATGCCCTTTCCATTAAGTATCATGTCATCAGCTTCAACGTCTTTTGTGCACACGTCCCTTATGAACAGCCGGCTAGGCTTATGGCCTCAGGCTTGAAAGGGTTAACTTTCTTATTTATATAAAGACCGCCCACGCACTGAGCGACTTGGCCGCGCGGCCAGGTCGCTGCAGCCAATGAGAATGAATACCGTTTATATAATACCACGCACTGATCATTTTCATTGGCTGCAGCAACCTGGCCGCGCGG
>JAHWFP010142821.1:0-10690 GCA_023313725.1 Lithobius niger | reverse complement strand
CTCCCCAATCCCCCCCACCACCACGGCTTTCATACAGTTTTTTTGATTAATTCGCTTTTATGAGCTGTATTTAACAACGCAGGGGCGTAACGACCAGCGATTTAAAAAAAAAATATTTCAAGCTATAAATAGAAGTTAAAAAAATAATATTTTTTCGTACGAATTTTCGAAAAAAATATAGAAAAAAATTGAACGAAAAATAATTTAGCGAAAATTAGTGTGTTACGTAAGACGTCGTCATAACACATTTGCTCAACCCTCACTCTCCTTCCAGGCGTAGGGTAGTTTGTAAACGCTCCCTTAAGTGCTTTTCGGGCCCTGGGCCCTGGGCCCACTCATTCTTTTAATCCATTAGTCAACATTTTTAACCATACTGAACGAGAGGCAAGCTCAGAGCTTGCGCAGAGCGTGTCTTGGTGCACTCCGATCTACTTTCCGAACGCGTTTGCAGCCAACAAATGGAAGCTTCTGATTAGCTAAAATAAGAAGCAGGTAGACTAAAACCAAACAACACAAACAACAAATTCTTCTACAATTACTACACAAAATCTATTTTCGAATTATGAGTCACAGCTTTCCGTGTTTTACAAATTCGTTCGCGGCACAGCTGCGGAACAGGTTTATAGGCATGAATTTGCACGCCATATTTTGGCCGGGAGTCGTGGCGTGCTCCTGTAAGTCAGCTACTTAGGCGGCCGGATTTGGTGGACGGCTTGAGAGTGGGAGTTCTGTCGGGCACGTTCCTATGTAGATCGGGTGTCCACGCTAAGCATGGTATCAACATGGTTGTCCCGGGGGAGCCTAGGACCACCAGGTTGACTAAGGAGGAGTGTACCGGGCAAGGACGGAAACGTAGCAGCCAAAAACTCCTGTATCGTGCAGTAGCGGGATCGCACCTGTGAATAGGCCGTGTTCGATAGCCCGTTCGATATAGTCGAACTCGGCTCTTTTGCTTATTTTTTTTATTTATTTTTAGTATTTTCGCTTATTTTTTTCTGTTTAATTTGCCCCCAATTTCAGTTCTTTTGATCACTTATGATTTTTTTTTACACACTGCAGACATTCAGAAAAAAATCAAGGATGCACTAACAAGGATGCACTAACACTGCATTAGTAATTCGACGTGTCATACGGAGAGTAATAAAAAGCCCAATTTTACCTGGATGGGAGGTCAAAATTGGCCTAAGGGGGAAAAATACAATACCTGTAAATTTCTTGCATTCAGTTCGTGAGTACTTGTTACCCTAGAGGAAATAAAAACGGAGATACGCCCAGTTCGCACACCCACTGCGCAGGCCTCCTATAAATGGTCCTCAATATGTCATGATTGGTGACTCAAGAGGGGAGGTTGAGCGGGATATTTACAGGTAGTGCATTTTTCCCCCTTAGGCAATAAAAACCGATTTTGACCTCCCATCCAGGTAAAATTGGGCTTTCTACTTGCCGGGAAAGGAAAAATACACTACCTGTAAATTTCTTGCATTTCAGAAGTCCTCGTCGTTTAGGTGGCGGGCACCATCGTGACGGGTTCCCAAGGGTGAGAGACTGGGTCCCCAGGCTCGTTGATCGGTTTGGACGATAGTCCACCGAGTGGCCAGTGTAGATGATTGCGTGAAGCCATCTAGGTGGGGAGAAAACCACTATCGTTGAAGCAAGTCAGTTAGGTGGTTTCAGAAGTTTCCTCCTATTATCACAAGAGTATCCTTAAAATAAGAATGAGTGAAAAAGTACGGTTACCTTTAAGGTGGTCTCCATGTGGTTTCTTTATTGTATTAATTGCAGATGATCACGAAGGTTTTCGCAATGAAGAGTCCAGGAATGAGCAATCGAAAAAAGTCAATGTTGAAAGGTTAGGGGAGCCCATTCCGGAAGGAAGATTACATTATTGTTATGGTGGGTAGAAAAGTTTTAAGCTTATGGACGAGCAACAAAGGAGAAACTGTAACCCTTGGCGCGGGAGCGACATAGGGTGCAGGGAAGTGTCCGAGTTCTGTTGTTGGATACAAATTTCATTTCAGGTTTTGCGGGTGTAAACCTTGGGGCATTGTCCCACTGCCATACTTAACGGGCAATGTATCGGTCTTCAGGCATGGCCTGGTTAGCTCTCATCCATTCTTGTGCGATGGCAGCTTGTTAACGTCGAGTATTTTCCGGTAGGTAGCAGCGTTGAAGGATTGTAGAGGTTGTGATCGGACGGGGTTCGTAGTTCACGGTATGATTCCCTACGCATACCTGAAGGAGTAGTGTGAAGTTTCCAGTCTTGGATTCCTTGTCGGAAGTGGAGATACTGGGCCTGGTTGGGGCACGAAGTGGTGGTTGAGGTTTGTGTATTTTAAAAATGGGACGTCTTCCTGTGAGAGGAAGGGGACATAATCTTCGGAATCTTGCGTCGGCCAACTCGACACGTCTTCGAAGTTTGTTATTGCTTTCAAGGAGATTCACAATGTTTGTGAGTTGGGCGGCGATTATTTTTTCGGCGCTGGTAATTTTGTCTTTGGCGGCAGCAAATTCAGTGGAAATAGGGACACAATTCTTTGCAAGTCGCGTTCGTTCCTTCTTATTAAGATCAATTTTACGTTGAATCACGCCTTGTAAGAATGCCGGGTCGTCAAAACGGTATGCCTTAGGTTTCTTCTTGGGATGTGACTCAAGGCCCTGAGAGATCAGAGTAGTTGGCTTGGTAGGATTCGATGGTTGAGGTTCACCTAGTTTATCAGTTGTCGACGATGAAGATAGAGTAGGGAAATTCCTGGAGTCGGCGGTCTGGTTCTTGGGGGAGGTGTTTAGATTCACGAGGGTTACAGTTTTAGTTGGAGCGGGGATCATCGTTGGCGTCGCAAGGGATTTGGAGGACAATTTCGCCTTTCGTTTTGTTCCTTACGTTGAAGTGAACGTTTGGCAACGGCGGCATTTTTCTTCATAATGAATGCCCAGTCATGAGGAAGAATCTGTTTGCAAACAGTACAGGGGTCTGTGTAGTAATTACACGTTCGATGGTTTTAGCAGGAAGGATGAGGGTCATACTGTTTGATTTTCGAGAGGATTGGGGCACAGTTACATGAGTCGGGTTTTCGTAGAGAAGAGCACTGTGATTTTCCCCCGCGTGTATGGACCATCGTGGAGGCAGACATGATGAGGAGGTTCCGGGAAAACGTGGTATCGAGTGTGTGTGGCAGGAAAACAGGACGAGTCTAAGCGAAGCGAAGGGAGGGAAGGTTGATTCGGCCAAGTCGCATTGTATTCAGATCCGGACGGGAATGAGGGCCAAGGTGGAAGGAGCAACGCCCCGGGACGCCCCGGGTGAAGTGTTGGGCGATGCGGTGATCCATGGAGATTGAGGCCGTGATGGTGAGGAAGAAGTGGGGCAGAAGTCACCAAGTTTCGAGGACAGGGCCGGTGGCGAGTTATCAGCGAGGGGGGGGGTGTTTGCAGCACCTGGTTACCCCAGGTGAACGCACAACCAAGTTCGAATAAGGCCCATAGCAATATGGCTTTGGAGAACGGATGGGAGCAGTGCATTCAGCATGGTATGGCCGTGGACAGCTTCGATGCATGAACAAGCAGGAACTAGGGGTGCGGAGAACATGGTGGATCTTGACGGAGATCAGATTACAAGACGGCAATGGGCTTGTTTAGAAGCAAGTGGCCGAACATTGAAGAACGGAGAATGGCTCACGAATGACGAGTGGTGTGGATGGTAAGGCCTTGCAATGGGCTTGAAGGCCGGCCAGCGCAACGGACGGCGAACGGCTTGTTGATGGTGAAAAGGTACAAGAGCGCAATGAGCCTGAGCGGCAGCGGCTAGGGAATGGTGAATGGAACCACAACCGGAGATGGGGGTGGGCCTGAGTGGTGAATAGTTGACAGATGTAGAACAGGACAGGCCTAGGATGCAAGAGCGGGCGACGAACGGAAGCATAGACGTAAAAGTGTTGGAATGGTGAGCATGGTGCCACAGAGCGCAAGGAAATGACGTACGTCAGGTATCCTAGCCATGTGGGATGAGGCATTGGACTGTTTCACAATGAGCGATGCCGTGAGTTATAACGAACGCAAACGACGAGCGGGAACGACGAACGATGTGATGAGCTTCAAAGACCAGTCAGTGATAATCGTGGGCGACGAACGACGTGCTGAGTCTTACAGGAATCAAGAACGATGAACGGGAACGCCGAACGGAGCGATGGGTTTCCAAAATCGATGAACGAGACGGGAACGGCGAACGAGAAGAATGGCAGACAACAGGAGCGAGCGACCATGACGGCAAGGCATGAGCGGTGGCCGGACCAGCGACGTGGAGGGGCGTCTCAGCCGAGGCTAGCGTGTGAGCTGGACGGCCGAGAAGGAAGAAGTCTTCCGGGAGAGGACTGCAAGGGCGGCATCCATTATGAGGCGAACCGTGCGGCGAACTGTGGCTCCGATTGTAAGAGGTAAGAGGTTGACGATTGGGTGAACGAGCGAACGAACGACCGTAGAACGGGAGTCATAGACTTCTGGAAGTCATCACTTTGCGTAGGTTTTTCTTCTGAAGGGATGACCTGCAAAGAAAGAACGAACGCACCTTAACCTTGTGGGGGTGAGTGGCGAACGAGCAGTGGACGAGGGCAAGCGGGAGTGCTCTGGCAACAGTTTCCCGGTGACAACGGTGATCTAGCAGCGGCATGAGCGGGCGGCGGCGGCAGACGTCGAGCCAACGGGCGGGGAACGGAGGTCTCCTGCCAGCTTAGGGTGGCGGCGATTGAGCAAGCGAGTGACGGCTGCGAGTAATGGTCGTGAAAGCAGCGGCAGAGACAGCAGCATGGACGGCGTTGAACGGTGCAGTGAACGGTAACGAACGATGCCACGAACGGTGGACACATCTTCTTAAACAGGAGAATACTTTGTTGAGGGAAGACCAATGAACGAACGAGCGAACCGATGAATTCTTCGTGTAGCGGTGGTTCTGCGAACGAGAACGACGAACGGGAGCGACGAACGGGCACGACGAACGGAAGACCTCTTCATGTAGTGGCGGGTATTGCGAACGGGAACGACGAATGACGAACGGGAACGACGAATGGAAGACCTCTTCATGTAATGGCGGGTCATGCGAACGGGAACGATGAATGACGAATGCTGAACGGAAGACCTCTTCATGTAATGGCGGGTCATGCAAATGGGAACGACGAACGAGAACGACGAATGACGAACGGGAACGACGAACGGAAGACTTCTTCATATAAGGACATGCGGCAGTCACAACGGGACAAGATGCACGAGGGATGAGTGACGGGAATCAGTTTCCGAATGGCCGAGGGAACAACGATGCAAGGAGCATAACGGCAATGGCGAACGATCGGCAGTCTCCTTATGTAGCAGGTGAACGTCGAATGATGAACGACGAACGGGAACGAATGGGAGTCTTCCCTGTGTAGCAGGTGAAACGGCGAACGACGAACGGTGAATGCTTCACTTGCTTGGACCTCTTCATGTAGCGGTGGCTGGACTGAGAACGACGAACGGAAGACGTCTTCATGTAGTGGCGGGTCTTGCGAACGGGAGCGACGAACGGGAACGATGAATGACGGACAACGAACGACGCACGGAAGGCCTCTTCATGTAGTGGCGGGTGGACTGCGAACGGGAACGGCGAATGGGAGCGACGGCAGTGATTTTGACGCGGCGGCCGCTGGGGCTTGTAGTGTTGAAGTTCAACACAACTTCAGGACCGACGAACGACGCGGTAGTCTTCAGACTGACGAGCGGCGAACGGGAATGAGCTTAAGGCCGACAGACATGAGCAAGAAGACGCACGGTGCGATGAGTTGCAAAGACCGCTGAACGGCGACGGGAGCGGCGGGCGGTACGATGAGCTTCAAAGAACGGCGAACGGGAACGACGAACAATGTGATGGGCTTCAAAGATCGGCACACGGCGAACGAAGAACGAAAATCAAGATGGCGGGTAACAGGAGCGAAGCAACCGTGACGGTTGCGTGGAGGAAAAGAGATGGTAACTGGCTTGTCCATTCACCATTTATAGGAGGCCTGCGCACGCGACGCATGCGCAGTGGGTGTGCGAACTGGGCGTATCTCCGTGTTTATTTCCTCCAGGGTAACAAGCACTCAGGAACTGAATGCAAGAAATTTGTAGGTAGTGTATTTTTCCTTCCCCGGCAAGTAGAAATGTGTAAATGACGTATGCAGCTGCCAACGCAGACATACCAACAGGACACACACTGCTAACAAGTTGAAATGCGTGGTTTACTGAACAGTATCTATGTAGCACATTATATTAAAAAAATAAGTCGTCTCTTAACTTTTTCTACAACAATACGGCAAGTGAGTGAGCCAGAATCTTGGGTGCCACGATGTAGCTGTACGCTAATATTTGTGGTGTCGTTACTTGTGGCACCACAATGGCCGCTCTCAATTTAGATTCCCTATTGTCAACCCTCCAGATTACCATAACCAACACTATTAGGCTAGATACATTCATTGTAATAGTTGTTATGCCATACTTCCTTTGCTTCCTGTTACATGACCATTACCACTGTATACGTATAACCACTGAACAACAGGAAGTAAACCGTCTCTGCAGTTGTAGCTTACACAACACTTGTGTTCTTTTATTTATTGTGCCATAATTACCCACGCGCCAAGAGTGTACTTCACGCTGGGCCACAGAATACCACAATATTGGTTTCGTTTAGTAAATTCAGCAGCAAATTTGGAGGTGGGGGTGGAGAAATCGTACTACGCTGACGGTATTTAAGGTTTACTACTTTAACACGTTTTATGTTCAATGAATATAACAACATTCAATAGGGACTGTGTTCGAATTTTCGTGTGGTTATTTTATCTTTTGTTAATAACCACACGAAAATTCGAACAAAGTTCACATTGAATATAACACCGCAATTTCATGTGGCCAGTTTTTGTCTAAGCTTTATTGCTTAATTTTTTTTTTATGTGTATAAAGATTATTTATAACAATTAATTTTAAAACAAGACAAATAAATAACGATAGTTTAGAAATAGCTTTCGGCGAGCGAGAGCGTTTTGTTGCATTAGGGCGTGTTTTCGCAACTACTCGCCTTTGCATTCATGCGGCTTGAAGTTAAAAATTATCTGCGAATTATAGTCGAATTTAGCTAATCCAGGAAGCGTTGCTACCATGGCAACGACACCTTTGCCATCGCAATTAAATTCCAGCTGCGAGAATGCAAAGGCAAGTTGTTGCGAAAACCCGCCCTTCAGATGTGAGAGTGACGTATGTGGAAGAGAGGCAGTTTCCACAACCTTCTTTCAGATACCATACAACAGCGTTGTGGAAGAATCTGGACTGCTCATACAATATTAATAATCTTCCCATTGTTTTGTCTATACGAAAATCTAATGATTTCGACGTTACAGAATTGCTAAAACATGTAACATGTAAGCGCTGATAAATGTACAATTCATTCAGCCTTATTTCAAGGAATACATACACGAAATTTCATTCCAATCGGTTCATGCTTTGGGCCGTAAATGGTGTAAATCGCAACAGCACTTAAACAAACGCAGTTTTCTCATTGTACATTTGATTATTTAAATTAAAAATCATAATTTTTTTCCGTGTACATTTTAACAAGTAAAGTAAAACTTCAATCATAAAACCTTTTTTTTTACGGCGCATTTAACGGTTTTCTTTGTAATTTTGTTTTAAGAATAAATCCTTCTCCAGACAGAAGGAAATTTCGTTCGAAGCGATGCGTTATTACGTGCCTACAAGGTCAATATTGCGGTAATTATGTAGTATAACCGAATCACTCCAAATAACTCAATTTTTTTAATAACCGACTCAGATCATCATTCTCTTCCCACATCATATTAAAAAACCGGGGGAAATGTGTTTTAAGATGTGAAAAAAAAAAACATTGAAAATACGTAAAACGACAGTTGCGATCGTGTTGAAGCGCCGGCCATCTCGCAGGAGACATAGTAGCAAGAAAACCTAATTTACATCGCAATGAACGGAAATGGAATTTTTTTATGAAAAGTAAATGAATGCTGCCTTGCTTGTGTTACCCAACCCAACCTAACCTAACCTACCTTTTTGGTAAAGCTGTAGCGAACCCAATCCGGTGAAGGTTCGATTCTGGAACAAGTATATACATACTTGAAAAAATGTCGGATCTGGAATATTATTGAAAAAAAATATACTTCAGAAATGAAATTGCCGTACCGTACGAACCATGTTTTTCAGCCTCAGAAATTACGAAGAAAAATGTGGAAAAGTTTAAGATAGTTCCTTTACTTTGAAGCTATCCTTGAAAACACCAGATGTTAAATGTATAATAAACAAAAACAGGAACGTAAACGATAAGAGTAAGGGTCTAAAAGTCCGGCAAAACCTAGAAGGAACACGGACAAGCTTTGACAGTCAGGATCTAGGTGCAAAATTTTGTCAGTAAGAGGCTGGTAGACCTTTACTGCCCGGTGGTGAGCTTAGTTCTAGTCTGTTCAGACAGAACGTGCGTATGGACCAGGTTTTCTTTGTTCTTGGAATATCTTTAAAGAATTTTAAGAACGCAGTGTTAATCAGATCTTTCTACAACTTGCTTGTATTGAAGACATGGAGCCCAATTAAAATTACATACCATCTCCATAATTTCGTGCATCCTGCGCGTAAATAGTTTTTTTTTTAAGTTGCCATCTCTTGTTTGCTGGTAATGATCGTAACTGCCTGATAACTGTAATCCACCCCAAACCAAAACTGGTATAAGAGAAGCCGCCAACTTTCCAAAAAGGGTCGGCCTTTGAAAGTAGTGATGTCACATAGAAATTACGGCGTTCTATTCGATCTCTCAAGAGGACTGTTGCGAAAGATGGAACGCTGTTTTTTTGGCGACATTTACTACGTGATGCCACGTGTATTCCCAACGTGGAAAGTGTTGCCTTATGTTTGGCCGGAACCGGACGTTAAAGGAAGAAGGTTTGGCGCCAAAACGTATCATTCTCGACAAGCACGAACAGTACGCACGAACTGTCTTGTTGGGCAAATTCATGTTTCTGTTGTCTGAATGTTATTGTTAATACGTTATGTCGAATGCAGAAGTAAAGAAGTTTGCTTTTAACACTGACTCTGACTCGAATGTACAACGGAATGCACAAAAAATGTAGATGTTGGGTTTTCTTTCTTTTTTTTGAGATTATTGTTTCCTGTAGTCTCTTAAAATGGCACTATCACCGAAGGAAAAGCGTACGAAAATACCGTGGCCCCATCTAGCGGAAGTGATATTGTAAATCTTTTCAACTTGCACCCACGTGCACGAGGACATGCCAAATTTTCACTCAATAATTAAGGAGGCTCGTGGGTTGTTCGTTTCGTTAACAGAATGGGGTTTTTGCATTCCTTCGCTTGATGCTAGTAAGTGCTAGATAGTATGCTGCTAGATAGTGCTGGATGTTACCAGATTCTACAGATTTTCAATCGGCGGTAGCGCCACTTTAAAAAGCCAGTCTTTAACGCGTAAAGTTTGCTTGGTTTGACCTTTACCTTGAGGTTTATTGTTTAAATGAAGAATTACTGCTTTAGCAAACGTGTTGTTTATCACACTCACTCATCTGGTAATAAGACATAATCCGGGATGTTAACGGATTTATACTGTATTTGGTCGTGCAAGAAAACCATAACTGCATTCATTATAACCGCGAACAGAAACAGATACTCTTCAACAGTTAAATGTAGCTACTGGTGACAGAAAGTTTGAGTTAGGGAAGGGTGTGGGCAGAGAGGCAGATTTATATCCGGGCTAACAAGTCACATTTCACGGTTCGTCTGCATTGATTTGCCCTAGTAGGCACGAGAGTTACGTGTGGGAAGGAGATAAGAATAAGAGGTGCGGGGGTGGGGGAGCCCCACGGGTGTCGGGTATCTACTGGACCAACGTCCGCTGCAACCCGAGGTCAAAGACGGAGGAGCTAGATCTGGGTTTCGAGCTACTTTAAAACGTAAGACGTTGTACTATAAGCATTTAGCTCTTTCGTTATTAGAAAAGGGAACCCTGCCAAAGTCTTTGCTAGATTTATTCTTTTATTGAAAAGAGCAGTTCATGATACACTAATCGAATCTTTCAGCAGTTATAGAGTTTAATTGTGGCAGTTTTGGATAATCTTAAGTTCCCGCCGTCACCTAAAGTTTCTCATCTTCAGAAAGGTCTGTATGGCATGAAACTGGGGAGAGCTCATCCGCAGCGGGTCACACAAGGGGGTGATTCTTTATTATTATTTTCGTACACTCCCTCTCCTCCTCAAGTCATGATGCCAGCCAGCAACAAAATGTTAAAAAAAAATATCAAAGTCACGAAACGATATTTCTGTTGTGCCGTAATTCATTTTGTCTCCACCCTAAAACAGAAGAAATCTTCATTTCGTTGAATTTCTTCTTCAGTTTTCCGGTTTCTACTTCCTCCAACACTCCGAGTAGTATAATCTAGCTATGTAATACTGATAACGTTTGAAAAAGTTTGGGTAGTGGAGGGGGAATGGGTTTCAGCAAAATTATATGAGTTAGCAGGGAGCGGCTCCTCAGTCTTTTTTTTTGGGGGGGGGGGGGTGTGGTAGGAGGGGGTTGCTGAAGGCATGCATCGCCAGCTCAGCTATAAAAGTTGCTTCAGCTGCCGTAAGGCTCCAAGAAACTAAGTAACAATCACCGGTCGTATCATCGG
>JAHWFP010142819.1:9534-24485 GCA_023313725.1 Lithobius niger | reverse complement strand
GAAGGGAAGGGGTAAGCAATCTGGGACAACTGCTTCTCCCCCCCCCCAAAAAAAAAGGACCTTGGACCAGGAACGATGGTAGAAACGCTTTATTGGGAAGAAGGTAAAATGCTGGTTAAAAAGATTTGTTGCTAATAAAAATAAGTAAAACACACCGGATACATTGAAATCAGGTTAGCAACATAAAATTGTGGGCAATGCCACGAAGGTTGTCTAGCAGCAGTAGCACATATTCATAACGTTTGTGTTCTTAATTAATTGTCTGCGCTATCATAACGTGGAAATCAGGACTTTTTAAAAATCCTCCTAAGGTGGGTGCATTAAAAAAAAAAGCAACACAGTTTCGTGTGCAGATATTACAAAGGATGCGCCGGGGGCTAAGGAGTGTGGGAGAGCACTCCTCTAACGGGGCAGTGGGACGGAGCCCAGCAAGCCAATACATTTTTGTCGTCGTTAGACGGAATTATCAGAAGTTTACAGTACATGAACCTTATTTTTAAAATAATATGAAATTTTACACAGATATCAAGTTAGTAATGTCGAAAAGTTCAATAACTAGGCTCAAGTCAAAACTGCCATAGCTCTAGATTCTTCAGGCCCAGTACAAACGGTCTTTATTGTTTTATTGTCTTGTTATTTTCATTTTGTAATTAAATGTAATTTTTTTTTGGCCTAACTGTTTGCCTACCCCCCCCCCCCCGTCTTCCCATCAGCACATCAAAAATGGTCTTAATTAAGCGTACAAATTGTAGCGCTCTAGGGGGGGGGGGAGGGTCGAGTATTGATAATGAAGAAAGCATTAACTACATCATTTTAAACTAAATGAACATCTTATTGCGCTGTTCTGTCGCACGCTGTTTTATCCCAAGTTATTTTGTCACAGCGCTGTCATGTTATTATGTCAGGAACATAACCTGCGTAAACCTCTAAGTCCATGGTTTTGTCGTCACACTGCTATGACGTCACCGTTTTTTATTTCTGCGCTGTTTTCACGCACATCCGGTGGGAGGGGCGGGTATTGAAAAAAGATACACGACGAAAATGAAAAACATAATGGAGTTAATTTCGTTTCTGCAACATGATTAGCAGAATAGTTTAAAGTTTGTTTTAATGCTTCTTTCACACGTGTTTTATACATTGAAATTCCTGCGATTAACCCTTAATTGAAGTCCATGGTATTAGGCACGCAGCGGGTGCGTCCTGTTTACTTGTTTACGATATACGGGGAAGTACCACTAACAACAAGCATGGTTTCAGTTAAACTGTAAACACTGCTTGCTAAATATTTCCGTGTACTAGCGAAAGTAAAACAAATTAAAAGCTAGCTAATAAAAAAAATTGAAGTGAAACATTATAAAATGTCAGCTAAAACATTAGAACAATTTACATCATTTAAAAACGTACGATGAGCGTGCGTGCGTTCGCGCTTGTACCTTTACTCCTCTTGAAGCAAGGCACATACAAAGATGAATGTTGCGCCAAGTGAAAGATAATTAAATTACGATTCTGTTAGGCCTATTTTCATCACTGTAATTTGATTTTTACCCTCACATACGCGAAAAAGCTGCAAAAATGACGTCAAAATTTTTTTAATCCTAAGAAACGACGTCGTAGTTTGTTCATGCTAAGTTTATTTTGGCAAGTCAAAATAAACGCGAAATACAGCTCATGACGTCATAGTTTTATCAGGCAAGATTAAATTTGTCTGAACAAACTTTGACCATCCAAAATCCTTTGCCTGATAAAACTATGACGTCATGGGGAGTTTTTCGCGTATCCAGCGATTTTGTGATGCTCTTAATTGGGATCAAGGAATTACATGAAGCATGGCTCAACGCCAATACAGTGAGCGAAGCAAACGACGTGGCAAGTTTTAATTAAAAAAAAAATAAAAATTAAAAACTATAAAAATGAAAATTATTTAAATAAATATATTAAAATTTAAAAATTCAAAATATAAAGATTCAAAAGTTTACAATTAAACATTTTAAAATTAAAAAGTTAAATTAAAATTTAGTTTTTATTGTAAATTTAGTGTCGGTGAGCTGTGTCTTATACAGTGGGTGAACGGCGAATAATACAATAACATCCCTTTTTGAACGTGCCTAAAGACATAAGGACTGAAAATAGCATTTTATACGATATCAAAAAACGACTCGAGATTTCCATATTTAGTACTATTTCGTTTCACTATAGATGATGTAGTCAAACGATCTGCACCTACTTAATTTCATGAGTAGTGTTAAAACAAACATTCGACCCAACATTCCACCGTATGGCTGTCTCCACTCGCCATTTGGCCAATGAAAATTATCAGTTGGCGACTTGAATTTTGGCCCACTCGCTAATCTGACGACTAGTCTAGTAATAAATACTGACAGACTGACAGTCAAACAGCAATATCAAGGGAAAACATACAAGTTGAGACAAACGGTTTGTAGCCGTGTGCTCAGATTTACAAGGGCTATTGCTACAGCAACACTGGAGTTAAAGAAAATGCGCAATCCAATGATGCAAAAATGTGAAAAAACTTGTCGGGTGTGTTGGCTGTGCGGCGAGTAGAAACTAGAAAACGGCGGGTGCTTCTAAGGGCGCGTTTACGCAGCGACTGTCGTTATCGCAGCTAAAAGCTAGCTTGGGAAACTTGGGAAAATGAGAAACTTGTTTTGCCAGGAGGAATTTTTTCAGCGAAATGTCATCGTAAAGGTGTGCGCTCGTACGAAAAATTACGGCGTGTAACTGCGCAATTTGGCAAGTCAGCTCTTCAAATTGCGGTCGGTTAGAGACTAAGCACGGACATCAAGATGGCTCGTCTCTTATCTCGAAGTACAATACAAAGTGAGTCGTCACTTACCATTAGCGGTAATCTGGATAGTATACCGAATTTTTACGGTGGAATCTGGACGGTACATTGAATGTGAGGCGCGCATAGCCTTGCTGCTTTCCGGGTGCGATATATTACAGTATTTTATTACGCTTATTTGTGGTGTTGTTTCTTATTGAAAGAGTGAACAAAGTGAATGATGTCCTATTTTTACAGTGGCGGACTGACCAGGGAGGAAAGGGCGGCATATTCCTCCTGGCCTTGAATTCTCCGATTTTTTTTTTAATCCGTAGCAGGAAGACTCGCGCAAGTTTTATTGGTTCGATATTAGTTTTACCAACAGATTTAAAATTACAAATAATAATAATAAAGATAATTATGAAAATCTAGTAAAACAAGTACTTTGTATTGAGTAACGTAACAAAAATTGGCCGCATGAAATTGCAGTGTTATATTCAATGTCGAATTTGTCACAATTTTCGTGTGAATATTTTAACTTTTGTTAATACACCTAAAAGGTGTAAATAAATTTAAAGTCAACCTCACGTACTCTCAGCGCAATATGACTTCTCCTACTCCCCCCCCCCCAAATTACTTGCTGAATTTACTGAAAATATGGTGTTCGAAGATTTAAAAAGTATAAAAGTCGGATGAACAAGAAGAAAGGGAACGGGACACTACAAAACAACGAAGCTTTCAGTTTTTTTTGTTTTTTTTTTTTGTAAGAAAACCAATATCAGCGTCCGATGAAAACTTATCTGGTCAGTGATTGCATCGTCGCACACAGGATTCTGGCTCATTTGCCGTATCGTAGTAGCAAAAGTTATGAGACAATTTTTTTAAATATAAAGTGCAATATGGTAGATATTCTTCAGTACACCATGCATTCAGATTTTTTAGTAGTGTCCTGTTGGTATGTCTGCCGTTACAACTGCATACATCAATTACACATTTTTCTTTATTATGCCATACAACACGTCGAATTACTAATGCAGTGTAGTGCATCTTGTTTAGTATACAACGAAAACTAAATTTGTATCATTATACGTAAAAATATTAGGATGCTTCTGTTTTAAGGCATGACAAATTTCAATGATTTTGGTATAGTTTTTAAGCAGAACGTACATTAATACATTAAAATTTGGCTGTAGATTTACCACCATAACTTAAACGTTAATATGAACAAAAATTAACTTTTCACTAACACAAAAATTTTAATGATTACTGAACTGAGAGACTATGTTACGATCCTCAACAAGTACTATAGTCATACGTTTAAAACTAACGATAAGTCGAATGTCTTACACTTTAGGTAAAGTACTTACCAGTACACAGTACCACTGGCAAAAAAATGTGTACGGAGAACGTAATAGATAATAGACTGTATACCACAACTTTTCAACAGCTTGCCTGAACATTGACTTAACGTTGAGAAACTTAGGGAGTTGAATGAAAAGGATGCTAAAAGTGCACATGAACCTTAAAAATACTTAAAGATGAAAGTTAGGTTTTTTCTCTTTTCCCGTAAAATTTTGTATTTTTTTTTGCAGTGGTTATCAACTTTTTAATCTCTTTGACCCACTCAGAGTTTATCCACAGACTTGCTTGTATTTCAGATATTGCCTTCCACTTTAGTTCACCACATTAGTATAATTATTATTAAGTTCCTTTTTTCAATTATGTATATTTGTTGAACATTGTAAACTCATACAAATTTGGCATACCAAACTGCGAGTCATTATGCAATAAACTTTGATCAGTAAAATAAAAGAAAAAAAGCTACCGATGTCTGCAAATTGCTATTTAAATGCGAATCGAACGAATTTTCCAAACGATTTTTTAAACCTCCAGAAAATCACACGCAATCTAAAATGAAATCTAAATCGATAACACAATCGCCTAGCAGAAACACCGCAGAAATCAATTGTTTTCCTTTTTTCAAAATGTTGCTTCATATTCATGACACCCACCCTCCAACGTACCTCATTTTTTGTCGTATTCGCATAAACTGTTTTGAAAAACCCACCCCATTCACATCCGCCTCATCCTCTGTCATAAATTGGCGATAGAAAGTTGCCGCAGAAGCTTCTTTTTTTTAAAATAACGTGTAGCGAGAAGAAGTTCTCACACCAAGCAAAATGGAAAGAATCAGAGTAAAAAAAATATACAGTTGTATGTGTAAAAGTATAATTGTAAGTCATAAAGTGATCTTTTTAGAAAAGGTCCTCTATGAGAAAAAGAACCTTAAGAAAAAAGTCTCTTAGGCTATATAAAGAATTTCATTTCAGCGCTGGGGTTTAGACTAATTTGACCACGCAAAATCCAAAGCTGCCTGAATCTACCTGGTGCAAGATCTACAACCGCGCAGGTTACATATAGCGCGCCACGCTGTAAGACAAACAAGGCGCGCTGGTGTATCCTGCCATAATCGAGTACCAATCACGGAGCTATGAGACTGGCCCTTGGACATGCGCACCGCTCCAATCCTCTTAACCATATCAAAGGTGACAGATTGAGGGAGGGAAATAATGAGACTTAACCCACAACCCAAAGCTGGACTTGTTCAAAGTCGGCACTTTGTTAGATGGAACAAATCTCTAGCTTGGGCCATAGGTTCGAGACATAACTGGTTTAACAAGGATCACCTTCTCTGAGGAAAGCCCTGAGGATTGCGTGGGAGTTACGGTAAGCCATGCTGCATTTCGTACTCTTCTTATTATCCGGGTTGTAGGTCGGCTTTTCCTCTTAAGCCGGAACTGAAGATGGCCTTCAAAAATGGTGAACAAAAAATGTTTTTCTCCTCTTAGTTGTAACGTCGAAACTGTTACACAGATTGAAAACATACAGATTACAGACAATAGGTCCATCAGGAGCTTATAAAGAGCTATTGTTAATGAGGACTGTTGGACAGTTTCAATGGTGTGTGCCAGCGTATGATGCATTATAGCGTCTATCTTAGCGAAATTTTAAACTGCAAGATGTATCCTCCTTAGAAGGAATCGTCCAAAGGTCTGATTTTCGAATAATGATGGCATAGTCTTCAAATCCGCTTGATTATTGGTCCAAGAAAGCTATAATCCTGACTGGAGTGCAGGCAACGGTCGAATAAGTGCAGCCAATTAAATGGGCGAGGAATATCCTGATTTGGTCACCTGGTAGATTACATTGAATCAGGAATTCTTCATTCCTTTTTTCAAGTATCATAGTTTTACTGGTCCTTTTGGCTTGTCATCTGTTAGATTACATTGAATCAGTTAGGAGTTTTTCACTCGTTGTTCTTCAAGTACTCCTAATTTTACTGGCCCTCTTGGTTTGCTATACCTAGTAGATTATACTGAATAAGTTAGGAGTTGTCCACTCCATGTTCTTCAACTACTCCTAGTTTGTTATGTGCTAGATTACAGTGAATCAGTTAGGAGTTATTCACACCTTGTTTTTTACACGCTACTGGTTTTCTGTCGGTTTGTCACCTGCTAGATTACGTTGTATCTGGAGTTCTTCACTCCTTGTTTTTTAAGTTGGCCTACGCTTGGTTCTACTAAATGTAACACAACCACATCACATAGAAAAGACAAGAAGGAAGCAAGCGCCTTTAAATCAAATAATTAATGTCTGTTTTTGCAACTCCTTGCATGTAGGTCAATCTGCTGAATTTGATACGGTGTTAACAATTATTTCATTTACATTATTATTTGGCAACCAGATGCGTAAAAATAAATAAATAAAAATATGATCTTCACTCGATTATTATTTTAAGACTAATGCTAATCCATGCAGCTGACTGTTAGAAAGAATGTTATAAGCAACACATGATGAGTAAAGTAGGTTACGTAAGAAAAAAGAACCTGAGTTGGGGGAAGGGGAGGAAAAAGGAGGTAGAACGGATTTTCCAAGAACCTTTTTCATTAAGGGCTGGAAATGAAAAATTAGCTCATCATCATCCCAGCCAAGTTCTCGATCAATCGCGATTCATTAGCTTCGAAGGCAGCTTAATTGCCATCATCAGTGTAATCGGATAATGGTGCTAGGGCTATGCAACGACAGCAATGGACCCGTGCCCAGGCGGCACTCATTGTCGCCTATTGTCCCCTGTAAGCAGGTGGCGGGCGCATCGTGCGACGAACAGCGATGTCATAGTCACGTGACCGCATTGAAGCGCTGGTGCTTCCCGCTTTACCGGAGACAATGGATGGAAGAGCAGGAGCGTT
The DNA here is from genome assembly GCA_023313725.1 of Lithobius niger. Lineage (NCBI taxonomy): Eukaryota > Metazoa > Arthropoda > Chilopoda > Lithobiomorpha > Lithobiidae > Lithobius > Lithobius niger. The sequence continues at coordinate 17,453 of JAHWFP010142819.1, read as the reverse complement.
CGAACAGCTCTGCTGCTGGTTCAAAGAAAAAGTAGAAGTAGAAGAAGAAAAAGCAAAATCGAAAATAAGCTCTTCGTGAGATAGGAGAGAGGCAGTTTTCCACCAAGTCGGCAAACCAAACCGAAACAGCAATTCAGCCACTAGCTGCTAGCTCTTCAACTTGTGCCGAGGATGTGCAGGCACGTTCGCTGTCTTTTATATAAGAACAGCAAACAAAGATCGGTTTCTGCAAACGGTGTTGGCTGGAGATCCAACATAGGTGCCAGGCTACAGCACTGGTCATTCTGCGAGCATCATCGGACACTTAGACCAAAAAGGATTGAAAACAATAAATATTGGAAAAGTACAGATCCGTCCTTGGGTCAGTATTGGTTCCATCCATGCACGATTCCATTCGATAACAGCGATGGTTTACCACTGTAAAGCTTTGCTACCGTGTAAGACAATGAAACCTTCAAGTCAGCGATGGTCAACGCAACTGATGTTCACCGTTTCAGGTTAATAATATCACAGCGCATTCTAGCAGTTGATAGTTGGATTAGCGACAGCAAAAATGTTATTGCAGTGGCATGACCCCTACCTGAACCGATGTTTATATCTTCTGCTTAATGCGTGTAGCTGTATCAATCCGTGAAAAAAAGAAAAGAATTACTCATGAAGAAGCAGTTTTTTCGATTGCTTTTAAACTGCTATTAGTGACTGTTTCGTTTTTGATCAGCAGATCCAGGATGACGCCATGTTGGCATTTCACTATAGTTTTAGCGTGGATTGCTCATAACGGTACTTATAAGGCTATTGTGCTGAAATTACGTGGTGAGCTATTTAATTTTTCAATGAAGAGCAGCAGAGTGCTCAATTCTGAGGTGTGCTTCTTTTACTCATGGATAGTTTGTGATCGATTAGAGACTGACCAGGCACGTCGTGGAAGGTCACTGAAATATTCGTCACTGCAGCATCACAGTCCTTTCCACAATCGTTATTGCGACATACCAGCCAATTTCTTTTAACAAGAATGACTGAATGTCTTGTTTGGATGGTTTCATCTCAAAATTAATTCTTCTTGTGCCATCGAGCGTGCCCTTATGCTTTATCGGTTTTCGATTCAGACAAAAGATAATAATAATAATAAAAACCTTCAGTATTTTCGGTAAATCATTTTTATTCAACAACTTACCCAAATTTTGACCGAACGAACTTATCAATATACTATCCGATGAAATTTCATCAAGTTTTTCCCTGTACTAAATAGAAATTACCTCACAACGTTTAGCAGTAAGGTAGTGTGGCATATGATAACTCCACTCCGTATTAGCAGATAAAAGCTTATCCAGATTTATTAAGCTGAAATTCTCAACATTTGTATTAAGTTTTTTGGTTAACCAGAAGATCCTATGGAAATTATGCGAAGGTTATAGTACGTCGAAGGTTATAGTAGGTCGATAAATTGTCTTCCGCTGGCCCGTTGACCGACTTTAACCATGGCCCTTTGCCTTTCTCACCCACTCAACCACTTAGACTCCCTCATTGACCAACTGTGTTCCGCTAAACCACTTCAACAATCTGAGCCACAATAATCAACTCTGATTGCAGCTGTCTAAAATTCAGAACAGTGCATTACACAAAGTTACTGAACAGATAGTTATGAAGAGCAAAAAAAAAATAAAACACACAAAAAAACAACCACATTAACCAAATGATAGCCACTTTTATCCTACGTTAAAAGAATACTAGAAAAATACTTAATACTTAAAGACTAGAAGAATACTTTAAAAAGATAAATCGCAAATAAGTTGATTGTTTTTTGTAATACATGGCGTTCGAAAACAATGAAACAACATGACATAACTAAAATTGTTTTTAGCACCTTGCAGTATATATAATAGCACAAAACAAAAAGTTGTATTCTTTAGTGTATCTCAACATGAGCAACATTACAGGAGTGCAACACACGTAGATGAGTATCTACCTCGGTAGTTTTAGCTAATGGGAAAGGGATATTTTTGTCATACCAGCCAATCACTGCCCGTGTATCCTGATCAGTTCTGAGAATTGTCTAACAAGCGGGCTATTAATAAGTGATAAGCACTCTTGTGCAAAGCAATTAGCAGGAATCAAAACTAGTTAGTATCACACAAAGCATCACACAAAACCACAAACGCATACTTCAACTTGCTAAAAAGCTTCAATTATTAACACTTATTAAACAATGACGAGCTGAACTAAGCATTTGAGACAGAGTTAGGTTAAGTTGCATTTGATTTGTTTTCGATGGGACGTCAATTGCTACAAGGACTTCTGGTTCTGCCTGGTGCTAACTAGTGAAAAGCTAAACCTGAAACTTATCTACAGGGTAAGGTTAAGCCCGATTCGTTTATTCCTGCTGACGGTAATGCATTACACCATAATAAACATGCTTCACAGAAGCTATACAGTGTACTTATATGTCCGTAGTGCATCTTCTCTTGAGGAATGGTCACTTGAAGTTATTTTAAGACTATAGTAGTATGTACTGCACAATCATTTCTATAGCAGCCAAGTCAGAGAGCAATGGGCAGAAGCTCAGACGGAAGTTGGCTTGGCTTCCAATAGCGCCACAGTAAAAACATTTGCAAATAGATAAACAAAAATAAATAATATGGATGTAAAAACGTACAGCTAATTTAAATGTTACATAAACATTTAGAATAATTTTAGTAATACGCGAATATAAGAGTTTGAATGACATTCTGTGATCGTTTCTATAGACACAACCTGCAATGACTGCAAACCGAAACGTAATACAAAACGAAATTGAAACAAAGCTAAAGCAGTGGCTCCACCACGGAAGCCCAAGCCACAAACTTACAGACTCGCAATATCTAATAAAAGCATAACGTAAATATTAAAATTATTAATAAACTAATACCTATAGTTCTCACAAGATACTCTAATTAAATTAATTAAATACCCTCTCTGTGGCAGGTAGTTACCGATCTTTTTGGAACACTCATGTTTTTGCTCACGTAAATTCGCTCGTACATGTGTTGGCCATAAAATCCCTCGCCACTTCGTAAGCTCGGGGTCTAAATAATTAGCCAACACAAGTACTTACGAGTTTATTGGGATCAAAACTTTTGTGTCCCAAAAAACTATTGATAAATACCGTTGCACTCAGGACATTACCTATGATAATCAATCTCTGGACAAGTTCATGCCAGCATTCTTTTATTATTTTATTGAGGTTTGCTACAGTTTTAGTTTTGCAACGTTATTCACCTTTCTTATAAGAACACATAGACACAAGAATATCGAGTGGAGTTGTGTCAGAGGAAAGGTGGATATGGATCACGCACTTTTCCATCTCTTACTGGTTCACTATTCTGTAACAAAATACAAAATACAAAAGCAAGCAACAAAATAAAACATTTGAAGGCGGTAAATACATTTTTAATTCTCTCATGTTCCGGTGTTTTTTTTATAGCAAATTAAAAGTCTTCAAGTAATTTTGGAACATAGTATAAATTTTAGTTTTAAGTTGACAGTACTTTTCTTAAATCCATTATCTGTGTACCTGCCTTTCCTTAACTCGTATTGTGGATTTAACAGTCCAAGATTTATATGTGGTCTTCCTTAACTTTCCTCATTTAATCCCATCCTTAACTCGACTGCTCTTTTTCCCCCTTCACCCCTATTCTTTTCACCAGGTTGCCTAAGGATCATTCATAAAATTATGACTGTTCCGTATAAAGTTTACTTTTATCAACCCCCATTCATCCCGGGCACATCGTGTACCATAACTTCTGCAATCCCTTCCTAGAAAATGATGTTGTAGGTGTGGGCCCCTCACTTCAGTTCATTACCAATGAAAATGCATAATTCAGGAAATTGTAGGGATTTCTTTAACCATTTTTTAGACTGGTAATAAAAATAAAAATAAATTACGTGGAACACATTTTTAAGAGGAACACTTGCTTAAAGAGCAATATTTGTATGCCAATTTTTAAAAATATATGTGTACTACAAAGAATGTAAAAATATTTAGTATTAAACCTGTGCTTTAAAAAAAATTATGTCACCTAACAACATTTGTGACCTCCCTCCCCTCTCCCCTTCTCTGAAACTGTTATACTCTAGATATCCCCTCTTTCTGGACATCATGTACTGACGACCCCACAACCCAAACACCAACTTACAAAATCAACTACACGATTACGGTTAACAGGTTGTGTTCCCTTTAAGGCAGAATTCATCTTCCCTGCTTTGTCTTCCTCGAACGCATTCCACAATCGATACCTATTCGTTTTGGGCACACACTTCCTTTGTCTCTTCGCTGCCATTACTCATTCGGTTTCAATGAATATTTTATTTTTCTGTTCGTGCCACAAACGTTTTGGAGGCAAGACGTAAGAAAAGGAAGTAGGAGCCTAAGGTTATTTGGGCACGGGCAATACAATGCCTCCCGCAGGGGCAACAATATATATGTGTGTCTCTTGAAAAATGGACGCCACAAATGAATGCTGACAGTAATACAAAATAGGGACTCCTTCCTCTCCCCTTCCCCTCCAATACTCCGTTGTTGTATAAGGTGTAATAACTCAAAAAGCGCGGTGAGGTTTGGGGCTGGACAAAATCTGTCAAAACGATATTGAGATTTTTATCACCAAGACTGTTTTTTAGGTTGCTTTCTTTTCCCTCTCCCATCCGTTTAGCATACATAAGCCTACGATGCATTACGGGAGGAACTGCAAAGAGATTTTTACGGGTTCGTCTTTCCAAATATAGAGCGAACATCAGGAAGAAAAGATTTGCAATGTACATGCGCAATATGGCAACAAAATCTTTGCCACATTTACAAAATGCTGAAAATATAAATATGCTCTCAGTATATAGCAGAGATGGAACTGACCCATAAGTGGATGGGTCAGTTGATCAAATGGGTCGCATTTTTATCGTGGGTCAAGTGGGCCATGGGTCAAGGCCGTTCACCCACCGACCCACGACAATTGTTATGTACGTTGTTTGACACTTCAGTAGTCTCACTAGTACTCTTTAAAAAATGTTCAGTTACAAAACTGGTTTCCCCCAGAAGGCTAAAAACCCTTAGTAAATGCTTCTTTAAAAAATTTGACTGTTTGAAATAACGTTGCATGCATTTCCATACTGTATTTTTTTCATAGCGTCGGATGGATCACGGTGGGTCACATTTTGTTTTTTAGTGAGTGGATCAAGTAGGTCGTGGGTCAGGGATCGAGTGGGTCAGGTGCGTCATGAGTCGAAAAAGTGACCCACTTCCATCTCTGGTATATAGTAGGCTATTACATTAGTGCATTTTCTACAACCAAACCTATGATATGTTACTTCACCTTTTATAAAACCACCCACTGCCTACCCGCTGCCACCTATCCCTCCTCCCCCCTTCTTACCTTCTCGTTTACATCATTTCAACCTCTTCATTCTCTTGCTTAGTACGGCCTCAACTGTGCCGGTTCCTGCCTTTTCATGTATGGTTTTATGACTCATAAAAATATGCAGCCTCTCCACATGCCACCGGGTGTAAATGAAGTAAGTGTCCTGCATGCCGAACTTTTTAAAATTTTGTTTTAAAACACTTCATGTACATGAAGGCACCCACCGTTATTACAACCAACGAGAAACATTCTTTACCATTACATGTCGTATCGGCTAATCCAGTGGTTGTGTTTTATGTTGCCTCACCTATGTACTTACATTGTGCGGACAATTGGAGGGGAACTATAATTTATAAAGAGCAGTTGCTTTTTACGAAGTTAACATTGAGGTTCGTGACGCTGTGTTAAATGCATGCCAAGTTATAACTTGTATGTTGCTCATGTTATAGCTAGTATCCTTCGATAAACTTGGGATGATTTCAACCACAAAAGGTCATTAAATAGAATATTGCTTTGTATAGTCATTGGCTGTCGTAGTGCCTGAACTTGTTCACTTTTGCCTGTAGTTGAATTAATTAAAGTAAGGTTACTGTGTTGATATACTTGTGTTCTGCCAAACTATTCATGCGTGTTAAATTGTCTTGCTGTCTATCTATTTGGGAATGGATAATTCGTAATTTTATTCGTATTTGGTCGAAGATGATATTCCTACCTCAAATATTTTCGTAGATATTCGCGTTTTCCATTGGGTCAGTAAGCCGATTTTCAGTAGTTGCATTAACTTCGCTTCCCAGGACCTAATCAATAACCACACTAACAAGGACCAGTGTCAAGTGAGGAATTAACATACTGTGGGCCATGCAGAATTCAATTTGCCCCTTGATGGTGATCTGTGGTTTGCCGTTTAAAATGCACAAGCCTTGACTTAACTGTAGCTATTGTCATTTAGTGTAGCGGTATAAGCGCCCATCGTCATACAGGATAGTGGTTTTGTTTGCATAGGCCATTCTGTAGCTTTCACTTTCACTTAATGTGAAAAAGTATTAAACTGATAAGTAGTTGCTGATAAACTTTATATCGTTGGGAACTAAACATTTTTTCGTATAAAATTAATACATACCACTTTGTACAATTTATAGCCCTAATTTGTTTTTCTTTTTGTACTCATGTTTTACATTTATCGTAGCGTTATGACGTGTTTTGGCATGGCGGCTTTTGCTGAGAACACGCCAAACAAGTCCAATTCCCAAACTTGTTTATGTAGGTATCTCAGAGATTGGCTTTGTATTGTCTGGTCTTGAGGTTACTTTATTGTGCCTTTTAGGTTTAATAATAATATAAGTTCATTGCAGACAAGTTCAATGGGCATAGGAAGGGTCTTAATTAGATCAAGCCGTAAGTTTCAACGTGTGACCTCTTGTCCGTTCGTAGCTACACACTGAGAAGTATCGATTTTGATCCACATTGTATGAATTAAGCAGTAGGTCAAGGCTAGATCGTTAATAACTACTCAGTTTAAGTAACGAAGATTAAGGGCAGTTAAGCGTTTCTCATATGTCGTACTATACATACACAGGAGCAACTTAGTAAAACGCCACTGAACGAATTCAAGCCAGTCGATATCATTCAGTAAATATGGTGACCAAATTGGTGAAGCCTACTTCAAGATAGGTCGAACGTATACGTTAGAAGCTTTTACAGGCATCACAACATCCTGTGATTTGAAACAATGCCGAGTCATAATATCAAATTATGGCAGAGTAAGCGATAGCACTTGTGTGGTGGGAGACTATTAGGTAATGAGAAAAACGAACTCCAAATCCTTAACAGGATTAATGCTATCGAGGCAGTTATTATTAGGCAGTTTGAGAATAACTCAAATGCTGTTTTCTTCTGCCCAGACGTTACATTTATTATTGTAAATTCGTGGTTGCCACTTATTGCGCCAGTACGACACGTCTTTGATTGCATTGGAAAGAGTAGCCTGCTGAGATCCATGAAGTCGATAAAGACTTTGTAAAATATGATATCATTAGCAAATTTAGGAAAAGAGATGCCATCAACGCAGCTGATATCGTTGAAGTAGATATAAAATAACAATGGTTCCAAGACTGAGCCTTGAGGTACTCGACTGACAACGGGTAGAACACTAGACGTGTAGTAGCCCACATTGACTGACTGCACGGTACGAATTGCAATTTATCACCATCACCAAGACATCGCCACCGAATCTGTTGTGGTAAAGTTTGGGAAACAATTTGGTGTGCACTACCGTATCGAAGGCCACGGCAAAATCGACGAAAATCACGTCAACAATCAGATCAGAATTTAACGATCACGTCCAGTCATCCACATTGAAGTAATTTAAGAGTATTACTTCTTCCAGGCAGGAAACCAAATTGGCTCTAAGATACCATTACATGTTCAATTAATGTAATGATATCTTAGAGCCAATTCGGTTTCCTACCTGGAAGAAGTACTACTGTTCAGTTACTTCAATGTGTAGTTTAAGCATGTGGTTACGAAACATTT
>JAHWFP010142818.1:0-13344 GCA_023313725.1 Lithobius niger | reverse complement strand
AGGCTCAATATAAAGGCTTAATTAAGGCGCACATTTTCATAAAATGGGACTTTTTTTTTATTATTATTATTCCTTTTATTTTTGTTTCAGTCCGCTCGTTTCTCTTCACTTTTATTTTTATTTATTTATTTTTATTTTTTTCTCTTCCATGGTCGGAATAATAATAATAATGAGAGTTAATCGATATGAATGGCGCTCCGAGGTGGCGACGTTGCGTTTGGCGTCATTAACGTTTGAACGTCGTGGTGAAACAATGGAAAAAAGGGGGCCATGAGTGCAAATTGCACGAGTTCGGGAGGTGGGGTGGGGGGAAGGGGGGGGGAGGCAATTGAAAAAAATGATGTGGAATTCTGCGTTCGGAATGATTTAAATGTCAAGGAGTATCATCAGAGATTATGCACAATTGTGCAATAATAGGGGTGCGCCGTTGTTGACGAAGGCGGTGCTTCCGGTTCAACAATTGTGTTTCTCGATCCTTAGGCATTTCCGGTCACACACAGAATCAAGGTTGTAAGTTTATACACCAGAAAACAGACATTATATTTCTTTGAGATGTTAAACTCAAAGCTTGAAGTTAAGTGTGTATGGAGGCAGCTAAAAAAAGCAAAAAAAACAACAACACGAAATTATTTTGCTAATGTATTATTTATGTCAGCTCCGTAAGGGTGTTTTCAGGTGTAATCGAATATATCCCCGTAAAAAATACCATAGAAAAAAATACCCTGGAAAAAAATAACCCTGGAGAAAATTGTTAAAAAACTTCAAACTACGGTACGTCATAACAACAAAATAGTAGCCTAAACAAACGATACACAAAAAATTATTTATCTTCTTGTATGACGTCATCAAGAAAAAAACTGAAATTTACAGAAACTTTCTGTTTGTCGTTTGGAGATTTGCATTACTTGTTAATTTTAGCATACCTTTCCTCGCATTCGCGGAAAAGAATGCTACAATTAACTGGTAATGTATATTTCATAATAGGCAATAGAAACAATTTTCAGCCGGCCTTCCTACGGTGCCGGCAAAATTCTGTTTCTATTTGCCGTTTGGAATACACATTATCTGTTAATTTTAGCATTCCATTTCTCGAATGCGAGGAAAGGAATGCTAAAATAACAGGTAATGATTATTTCCTATTAGGCAATAGAAACACTTTTCAGCTGGCCTTCCCGGAGGGGGGGAAGGGGGAATACTGTTTTTTATTGTGTTGTAACTAACTCCTGAAATTAGAAATATGCTTTAACTGTTCAATAACAACAGTAATAAACTGTTGTCGATGCGAATGAACAAAGTATTTACAAGTCCTGTTTTTCTTAAACTCTGTTTACTGTTAGAAAATTATTACCGTATATATTTTGTTAGGGATTCACGGAAACTTAGGGGACAAAACTGTTGGATTCTTGAGCGACAAAAATCGGAGACTTAAGGTGACGAATTGGTTAGAATGATTAAAAGCTTTACTTTCTATTTTAAAAAATCTCTTAATTTCAAATTACTTTTATGTAATTATAAACTTTTTGCCCGCTGGAAAATATATCCCTGGCAAAAAATACCCCAAAATCAAAAAAAAAAAAAATTAATTTTAAAGACGTAAATTTTAAACATATCAAGCTTAATAAATCTAAAAATCAAGCTTCAATCAAACTAAATATCAAGTTTAATCAAACTCAGGTCTCGCAGACCTCCAATTTAAAAATATAGGTTAAGAAATAGGTTATAAATTTAAAAATAAAGATTTTTATAGGTTATTTTTCAGGAAATATATAGGCTTTTATAGGGTTTTTCTGATTGTTTATTTCATTCAGCATACTTATCCGGCAGAAAAGGTGATTTACTCTTGTTTATCACAATAACAATTCGCTTCGCTCACTCAATTGGCGTTGAACCATGATTCAAAATTTAGTTGATTTTTCTGATCCGTTTACTTGGTCGAACTTGATTCGGACTCCACGAAAAGGCACTAATTTCGTTTAATAACTAAAAGGTAAATAAGATTTTTTTTTTTAAATAATTTCTTTTGAGCCTGAAGTCACCCGAAGCAATTTAATGCTTGTGTGGCTGAACCGGCTCAATTTTGAACATTTACCAGACTTTTAAGAGAAGAAGAAATATCTAGTAAAGGGAGGAGCCAACCCGGGGATTCGATCCGGGAAACCTCCCATCATCGTAGGGGCCGAAAGCTTGCCCAGAATTTTCCAGTATAGATCCCATAGCCGCTGACGGAGCATGGTAGCCTCTCACGCTATGGCCGGCAGTCCTGGCGGGGACTTTACCAAGTCCCCTTTCCATGCGGGGTTCGGCCAGATCCGCAAACTTCCAGCAACCAGGCTGAGCTCTCTCGCCACTCAGCCACGATGCCCACATATCGTTCCGGAACCAGCCTTTAATAATGTAGGTTTTTATTGGTTATATAGGTTATTTTAGCAAAAATACAGGGTCGACATTTTTTTAAAAATAGGTTTTTATAGGTTGGATGCAATCCCTGCAAACTAGAAAATGATAGTTTGACGTTAGTTTAAATTATTGAAACTTGGCTGGACACGGGGTGGGGGGGGGGGGGGAAGCAAGGCCGTCTTCGAAATGTATTCCTGACCGTTCCTTTGCTGCCCCCTTTAATTGACCCCTTAATTGGGCTGCAATCGTGCTTTTAAGCGGCAGCACGTCGTTTTGGACAGTCATTAGCATGGCCGGCAGGCAGTGCTTATTAGAGTTGGTTTGCGCACAAGAATTTTCAAAAACTGGACCGGAGGCGGCTAACAATAACAAAATGTTACAATGCATTGTAACATGTAACAATGGTGCAACAATACGCGAGGCGCAGCAGATCGGATTAAGCTCACTAGAACAAAATGCAACGATGCTCGGGTGCGGGGAAAGTAACGTTGTCGTGGGATCTTCTTTATTACCGTTTTAACTCGTTGCCGAGAACCAAAATGAAATGGTCTTGTTTTTCGCTTAAATCTTTCAGTTTTAAAACATAGGGCGTGAGTCCTTAATCGGGCGGCCGACATGACTGAATGACTTATTTTCTACTTCAATGCGGGCTTCGGGAAGCCAGTTGAATTGTTTCTGCGATTGTTTGCATGATACTGCATCTGCCTACAACAATACAGAATCCGCTATCCATCGAGCTGATATATGCAAAATCTATACACACGCTAGTGTGTAGCCATCAAATAATGAACTTAGACCAAAGCTCGGGGAGAACCTGAACAGAAATACGTATTTCTAATGTTCCGTTTTTCTCAAACAAAATTGGGTGGGCAGTGGACATACCATACACAACATAGACCAAATCGTACCACTTTCAATAAAAAGGACGCGAAAAAAGCCAACAATTAACTGAACAAAAAACGGCGAGAAAAACACATTAGAGCTCGTATCCCCATACTCACAGCCGTGAAGGTACACGAATAAAAACGGATTAGAGTTCACTCGAGCGCAACGAACTATAATTTGAACTCCAATTCCAGGAAACAAGGATTTTGACATGCCAGCCTCCATGCACACGTAAACAAACATGTACATCACTAATCAATCAAACAAAACGGTTGGATATTTCAAAAAAATACCCACACAAAATGAACACGTAAGTATTCACATGAACTACAACTAAAACAGAAACCATCAAACACAAGCAAAAAAACTGCCTAACTAGGAGTCTGCTTGTTTCAGAAATTATAAATGCACTCAAAATACAAACATAACCACTCACACGAAACACACTTAAAACATAAAACAACAAACACAGACAAATATTAAAAAAACCTGTATGATACACAAATTAAGCACACACACTCATACACACAAACATTAAACATTTTAAACACAAACTGCGTTCACTTACTGACATAACAACTAGCCTACGTGAAAACAGTCATTATTTCCTGGAATTGGAGTTCAAATTATAGTTCGTTGCGTTCGAGTGAACTCTAAACCGTTTTTATTCGTGTACCTTCACGGCTGTGAGTATGGGGATACGATCCCTAATGTTTTTTTTCTAAATGGCGAAGCCATTTTTTGTTCAGTTAATTCCTTTACGTTTTGCCTGTACCGTTCCACTCAAAAAGCTCCCTCCCTCCCGACCCTAGAATTTCATTTTAATGTTGTTAAGTGATTGCTTGAGTATGTTACTTTTTCTTCTGCCTGCTTTACATATACTTTTTCGATTCATTTTTTATGGGGAATTGTAATGCCCAATTTGACCCCTCCCCCAGGCCGATTTTGTATTGCTTGCTTGTTTATGTAGTACTATAGTTTGTTCCACAGGAAACTGCCTGCAGGAAACTGACTGTATGACGTCACGTTTCCTTGCACTCCGAGTGCAAAACACGTGGATAACACACTTGTAGACTGTACATAGTTACTGTTAGAGTCTGCGAGTGGGATATTTAAGTGTTTTTTTTTTTTTGCACTCTTAGTGGAAGGAAACGTGGCATCACACAGTTAGTGCCTGCAAACATAATGTGGATCGAGCTATAGTTGTAGTTTTAGTGTATTAAACTAGAGGAAGCCCGTGCTATGCTCGGGGTCGGTCACATTTCCCAGGACATTTGCCCGGGACATTTTCCCGACGACTTGTCAGATTGATCGACCACTCATGCCTGGTTCCTTTTTGGCTGCAGGTAGAGTGGGAGAGTCCATTTTCAATGCGGGCGCGAGGAGGGGAGAAATGGTTTTCCGTTAGGCTTTCCTTTTAGCCGGCCTCCCATATTATTATAAAGATTTAGCGTGGCCATTTCGGACCCTCACCTTGTGCCACTCTCCTGTTTACCTGGATAAAATCGGCTAAAAATCAAGCTGTCTCTCTCTCTCTGGGCACATTAGGACTGTATAGTGTCCGCGGCCCATCGCCCCAGAATGGACACAAATAATCGATTGTACGTGTTGGTTCGCAGAGTGCCTTGTTGATATCCAAAATAGTTACAAAAACAATGACGGCCGTCGGTGAAAGCCGCCCCCTCCAGGAAGACGTAGCCGATCACAAAATACGTGCAGGACTCGAGATACGCCGCGCACGCTGTAGGTCGCTACCTTTCCTTTGCGTCGTACGACCCTAATCGATCCAATCATTCCTTACGAGCTGTGTTTACATCAGCCTTTGGCAAACGGTTCCTAATGGGCCGCAGTTGCTCCTCCCGAAGACATCAAGAGGGAACGACCTTTTGGGAGGGATAAAGACCCAACATGGGTTCTTTTATTTTGTACCTTTGCCAATTCCTGGGAACTGCTTTTTTTTCCGCCTGGGGAAGGTTTGACTCGTGGGAACGGCTGGTCATCCCGTTTTATTGCCCCGTCATAAAGCCATCTTCCCGGGGAATGTCTCTCTTCGTCGTCCCTGTCCCCCAACGCAAGAAGGTACGAATGTATCAGCGAAGGTAGTTTCAGATGGGGGAAAGGTGGGGGTTCCTGCACCCCTCCCAAAACCCTCTCCCCGCAGGTGGTCGTCAGAAGTTTCCAGCTCAGGTACGTACACCCCTTGTCAAAGAGGTGTTCACCATTTAAGGTCCATGCCATTAATCGTTTAGTGGGTATTGCGGCAAGATGGCTTCGGTGATTGTGTTGTCTTGAATAGTCCATCGATTATGACGGGCATTATAAAGTTGCATTGAATCGCATAAAGAACTGGAAGATGGGGTGATGATGAAGTTGCCAAAGAAATAAAACCGAAAGAGGAATAGCTGCAGACGATGTAAAGCCGGGTAGGCAACCAGTGCCGGATTAACATCGCAATACAGGTGAAGTTTTTGGAAACTGAGACGCCCCCCAACCCATCCCAAAACAAAAATTAAATTAACTGAGCAAAAAAACATCAGAGCTCGTATCCCCATACTCATAGCCGTGAAGGTATTAGAGTTCACTCAAACGCAACGAACTATAATTTGAACTCCAATACCAGGGAACAAGGACTGTTTTTGATCAATGGTTATGTCAGAAAGAAAGCCCAGTTTATGTTTGAAAAGTTACCAGCAGACACAAATAGGCTCATCTCCCGAAAGCTGCCTTTTCTTTTTTTAAAGAGAGATTTCAACACTCCAAAGTAATCAATTATGTCATTGACATCTAGGCTTCGAAATATCAATTGACACGACTGATAGATATCGTTCATCATGCTTGTGCGCGCTTCAGAAAGTTAATCGATCCTGACACCACAGTTTTCTGGTGAAGTTGTAACTTCCCAAACAAATCGTAGACCACAAACACACCGATGAGGTAGGTTGACACGACCCCAGAACTAACACATTAAAAAAAATTCTGCCATCTTTTCGGGTTGTGCCGTTCGACGCACCTAAAAAAAAATGTTGGTGGCAGAAATATTTTCGTAGGATTTGATTTGTGGGCATGTCAAGATCACCGGAGTGAATGAATCTGCTCCCATTCGGAGCACGGGTGTAATCATGTTTTCGACAAACACAAAGCTCCCGATGTAAATTTGCCACAGCCTGAGATTAGAAAATAGTATAGGACTGTTTTCATACCAACTTTTTTTTATATCCGTTATCTGAACCGATGCTGGCATGCAAAGTATCGACAAGACCGACCGATACCGATACTTAGAAACAACAAAGATAAAAACCAATGCAAATACCTTAACTTAGGCCTACAAATCAATCTTTCTGAGTTTACACACAAGTAGTAGGCCCTGGTTGTTTGCGTTGTTACATAAATAAAATTTTTCAATATCAATTCAGTTGGGAGTAAAAGGCAAAGCTACTGCCTATATACAGTGAACAAACAAAAAAAAACTGTAAAGTTGCACAACCACAGAAAGAAAAATTAATTTAGGATCGGTTGCAAGTATCGGCTGGAAATGGATCGTGCCAACCGATACCATGGCATCTGCACCGATACGATACTTGTACCGGTTTGGAACATCCCTACAAAATAGCCTGTAGAGCACACATTTAAGTTTAGTATCGAGTTTTTCATTTTAAGTGAGAAACCTTAGTACTAAAAATTTATTAAACACGATACATGTTACATTTTGAATGGTTGATCGTTTCATGTCTTCTTGACCACCAGCGCAACCTCTTCCTCCTCCCCCCCCCCTCTCCCCCTTCTCCGGATTCTCCAGTCCACCACTACATGTCCAGAAACATCTTCAACGCTTGATGTCAGATCGGCGAAGCAGGTCAATACATCAACGCGGAAGAGTACAAGGGGAGAAGGAGGTGGGGAGGGGAGGAGGGGGAGGGGGAAATAGAGAGGAGAGAGCTCTTTGACCATGCCGTGGCCGAACTGCGGCCGGACCAGCGGTTCCCCGTCCACTGTGAGCCCATAATACGTCTTCAAGAGTCCTAATTGTACCTGCCTATTGTCCACTTTGAAAGGGGCCAACACCAACGAACCACCTTATTTTGGCTGCACCGGTCACTACAGATGACCATCCTCCGGCCTCCCCTCCTCTCTAGGTACCCCTAACCTACCCCCTCCATCTTTTTGCCTTTCTCCATTCCAACGCTGGCTGCCTATTCGCTTCTCGCTATCTCAATCGGCCTTGCTTCTTGGGAGATGTTTCTCAAAATGAAGATTAGCAGACAATCAGCATGTTCTATCTATCCGCGCGCAGAAAAAAAACGTGAAAAAAAAAAAACTGTGGAAAACAGGCGGCGGGAATACCACAAGAAAATGAAAAGATGCGCAAAAAATTTGTTGTTGATTTTTTTCGTGTTGTTGTTTTTGTTATACGTTAGTAGGTTGGTTACCTTGGCTCGAATTTCACCAGGCAGACAAAGGAAGTTTCACCAGGAAACTGATTTTTTTCTGAGGTTTTTTCCCCGCGGCTTTTTTTCCTTCGTGGTTTTCCGCGGCTTTTTTCGCAACTTTTTTCCTTCGACTGTTTTTTTTTCAGGCTTTTTCCCTGTGGATTTTTCTCCTCGACGTTTTTTCCCCAGTTTCGTACAACAAACATGAGCTTCAAACGGATGCCGTGATGAAAACCACAAACCTGTAGTGTCCGCGGCCTATCTTGAGTTCGCTGCAGAAGGAAGACAGACAACCGATTGTACGTTTTTAGTAGCAGAGTGCCTTGCTGATATCCAAGATGGTTATAAAAACAATGGCGGCCGTCGATTAAAGTCGATTAAGCCGTCTTTCCAGGAAGACGTAGCCGATCATAAAATACTTGCAGGACTCAAGATACGCCGCGCACACAATAGGTCAAGTTAAAAGTAATAAATGGCTGACTTGAAATCTTGCAGTCTAATGCAGTAGATTATTTCAAACATTCTTTTTTGGCGTTTAGGAATTTCGATGCACAAAATAAGTCGGTGAGGAAATTCTTCCTTAAGGGCACGTTTACGCGACCACTCGCTTTTGCATTCTCGCAGCTAGAAGCTAGAAATCACCTCAAATTCCAACATGGCGGCGGTTTTATGTCTGCCGCCTCGCTACGAAAACAGCAAATAACGTGAGTTCAGAAACGTTTGGGAAAATTGTTTCGTCATGAGGAATTCTTTGCAGTATTGGCGCGGATTATAAGACTGCAAGTATTGACTCAAACGATGTCGGATTTACCTAATCCATTTAGCGTTGTTACCATGGCAATGTCACCTTTGCCATCGCGATTGAGTTATAGCTGCGAGAATGCAAAGGCGAGTCGCTGCGTAAACGCGCCCTAACGTTATGTGGCTTTTTTCCTTTTCCCTTCGAAAACTCGATGGTAAACCAGTTTAATAATAGGCCTATTTCTCCTATTATTAAACTGGTTTACCATTGGATTTTACCGTTAAAAATAAAAAAAATAAATAAAAAAAAAGCTTGGCCTACATAAAATAATTGAGTTTAAGAACGGCGTCTTTGGTAAAAGTTTTCATTTTCTTTTGATGCCTAAACTCTTCAGCCCTGTTATTAACAATTTCGACTGGAATTATCCTTCCGAAATAATCATCCAACCAATTTAATTGATATGTAAAGTTGAAATGGAATTAATAAAATTGGACTGGTTCATTTGTTTCTGCTCCTTTTATTTCCACGTTACGAGCGTTGGGAATTAAACACAGAAAAAAATGAACTCTTTATCGATGTCTATACGAACGCTAAGTTTAATTACAGCCGGGTTAATAATAATAATAATAGAGTAGGCTAGACTCGTTTTGGGATGGTTGTAACTCTTCTGGATGCCTTTACCAGCACCTACTTGCAGAACGAAAAAATGAAAAAACAAAAAAATACCTGAAAGGATTAATTAGTAAACAAAAATGAACTCGTTTGATGCTTAAGGTAAAGTTTTGCTGATCCGAAGTCAGTACAGCAAAGGAACACAAATAAACTTTACTGTAAGGTTTCAGATACTCCAGTGTTGCCGCATTGTTTAGTCCACGTGAAACCTTACTGCTGTATTCAAACGTTTTTACCGTATTTTTTTTTTTTCACACGACAGATCAGCTAATGATTGGTGCATTCTACTTGGCTTAACGACGTCGCTGGAAAATGTTTAAAAACTAATCGTCTTAGTGTGTTTAACATAGATGTTTAGGTAATTTAGGTGATTGCCGAATCGCTTTCTGACCCGGAATTGGTTAGCAGCGCGCGGTGTTCCTCGGGGTTCGGTGTTGGGTCCCTTGCTGTTTGTGAACTTTATGGCAAACCTAAGTAAATACTCATTGCTGTGGTATAAAGATGCCGAAATTTGCTGATGATGTAAAAGCTTACACGTGGTATCAGGAACTCCACGATTATAATTCTCTTCATGCCACTATAAACAATGCACATATCTGTTCTCCCAAATGGCAGCTCCCGATAAACATCCACATTTCGTTCTGAGATGTATAATTATTCCCAATCTTTAGCAGCCAATGTTTAGTAGCGGCAGTAAGGCTTCGATCTATATATAAGGGTAGTAACCCCGAACACTACACGAAAACGCAAAGACGTATTTCATGATACTAGCTGTACCCCCCACCACCCCATTTTTCTTCTGTCTCCACCTTCTCCCTTGCACCGCTTGCCTTTCTGCCTGCCTGCGTTTGCTCCTTGCATGATGAGCTTGCTTCGATTCTTGGAAGGTTAAAGAAGAAAATAGTATCGGAAAATGTGATCACCTGGTTAAAAGTGCCTAATTACCGAATGACAGCCTACACCGTCTACCATTATTTAGTTCTATGTAGCACTTGATTTCAACACGAGAAGGAATGCGTAAAGAATTGTTTTTTTTACTCAACAAACTAACCACTTGCCTCCTTAATTATTGAAAGTAAAGTTGGTGCGTCCGTGTGCACCAAGGAACAAGCGGTCACGGTTAACGATATCACTGTCGCTAGATGGCGCCCACCTAGCGATTCAAAACCTGCGTTTCAAAACGGTCGATAATATAGAAAAAAAAAACCACCCGTGACGTCGTTAGGCTTAACTTTACCGCTTGCTGTCTGGTGCACGTGGGCGCACCAACTTTACACTCAATAATTAAGGAGGCACGTGGCTTGGTTGTTGCGTAAAAAGAAATTTATTCGTGTGTTCCTTCGCTCGTTGAAAGTTTAGAAGAGACAGAACTAGATAGCAGTAAATGTCTATAGATGCTGCAGCATGTCATTTGGTGGCAATCCCCCTTTAAATCAAAGCAAGCGGGTGCCTCAGATATTCTAGAAAGTAACCCTCTGGGAAAGACCAAGATATGATAATAAAGTTATGAAAGCTAAGAATCAACGCGATTCGAGAAGTCATCGACTCAATAATTGTTACGGCTACGTAGTTGAAAAAACGTAGCCTATATTGAATTGATGTTACCACAATTAAGCACCTGAGCAGATTTCCAGCACAGCCGCAGACAAACCGTGGTTTGACCAACGCAAAAACGCCATACCACCTCGTATTGACCGAAAAACACCTTATCAGAGCCATGTATTCAATAGACCTTGTTCGTAAGGAGGTGTTTCTAAACTAAAACTTTTTAGAGGGAAGTGAGAAAACTGTTTCTTAACTCGAGGCGACTGATCCACACTCCTCCCACTTGACGTAAGCGTGACGTCATGAAGCTGAGATGTTGCTGAGCCAAGTGAGGCAGGTTTTTTTTCTCGCTCATTTCCGAATCACTTGCTGATCCAACATGGCTGCCAACACTGGGAGTAGATAAAACAGTTGTGTTAGGGAAGTGAAATATTGAAAAATGTCCGTATTTAGAAACAAAATCCAATGAAATTGAGATTAATAAGCATCTGTATGTTGTCACTAACATTTCTCTTGCTGAAAGTAGATGTGGCAGCGATTATTGCTAATTGTTCTACTCTATAGAGAACGATGAGTGAGACGGCGCTGTTTCCAAACTGATTGCTGAGTGAGACATGGCCGTTTCTAAACTGATTGGTTTTGATGACGTTGTGGGGCGTGGCTTAGAGGAATCCGTCTCACTTTTCCCTCAAGTTTACAAACACACCCGCACATCCTTAAAGAGAGCAATTCCTAAGGTCATCAGCCCCAGAAGACTATCCCCACCTGGCAAGCAGATTGAAACGCGCCGCCCTCCGCCCGCTTTATCTACAGTAATTCACGGCGTGGAAAACAGCCTTAACGACCAGACGTAGAGGTACTTCAATCCTGTCTTCTGGCTTTTTCGTTCGCGTCATTTTCTCGCTCTCCGTCCCAGCCCGGTATACCCTAATAGTTTTTGCGCCATGCGTCACTACTTTTGAGGGATGACGCCGCCATGAATTCCCCCCGACCCCTACTTTCTCCCGCCATTTTGTAGGCCTATCGGAGGTGCCCCAGCGGTGGTAAAGTGACCTATTTGCGATGGCAATGAGCCATTGAGGACCTACGATCGCCCAGAGATTTGCCAAATGGGGGGCTAATCGTCGATGAGCGTGCTCCGGGGATTAGAACTCGGTGCGCGTTAAATGGTTCTCCCGCTTCTCTCCCCAAACGATCATTAGAACATCCTTTCCCGCCAAAAGAAGAGAACATTCACACGTGACAAATTACGAGATCTTTCCATCGGTTGGCTCGGAGCTGTATGAAGAGCCGAGCGCTATGGATCGTAATGAATGAATTCGCCGTTAGAGGGAGGTGTGGCGTGCATGAGTCATTGTATTGATGGGAAAAAAGGGCAGCAGATGGGCCCCCCCCCCCCCCCCCCCCCCACCAAACCATAGTTTAAGAAAAAAAAAACAAGACTGTATCAACGGATGGTAACGTTTAGATGGTTGACACACTGGAATAACTTAAGTTAGGATTAAACTGAGTCACGAATTAACCTTTCAGCCATTTTGGTTTAGGTTTAATGGCAAATTTGATGGTGATGCGTTCCCGCCAATTGGTACGGCTTAAAATGATGGTCACAAACAAATTCATGGCTTTAAAGGCGGCTGTTCACCATTTCGATAGCGTTGCCCTTATTCTAAACACAGCATCCACGTTCCAGATTCTCCGTCATCCAATAGGCTGATGTGGGTCACGTGATCTCGGTTGACTTATGAAAATTTGCGGCGTTGCTGCGAAGTGTTGTTCCTTATTTTAAAATTTACCGCTATTTGCTTTATATTGCTCGAAGATTCTACGTTGCTGCCTCTATGAGTTACAAAGGTGAAAAGGTGCCTTGAATGATCCCTAAACAAGTAAGCTAATAAGTAGGATGGCAAGTAAAAAGCGGGGGGAAGGGGGGGGGGACTAAATAAGTAGGCCGAAATTGTTTACATCAGGATTGGTTGGGGTTGATGGTTGCAATGCCGGAAAAGGCTTCACTTATAGTTACTACCCCTAAGTTGGTCGTTAAGGAGAAGTAACAATTCGCATGAGCATACAATATACATCAGGTGTGTATTGTTACAAAAAATAGGAATGTTAAATACATCGAGTTTCAAGAATCAATTGTAGTACAGACATTATCAAAAGCCAAGGACTATAGAATGTATGGTTCTTGCAGGGAAGGGGAAGGCAGAGTAGTTGCAGCCATGTGTCGACAGGAGACGGCGCTGCAGGCAGAAGAAGCACCGGAACCGCACCGACCAATGACGGTAGTGAGCGATTCCACTTATCATTTACAGAATTTCCCCGAGTAAAGACAAAATTTCCCTTTTTTTTCCCTGTGCGAAAGAGAAATTCCCTTTTTCACTTCCCTTATTTAATTTCCTTTCATTACACCACTAATTTTTAACAATTCCTAATTAAACAAAAAAACTATGAGCCAGTTTTAGTCTATTGACGCAAGTTGAAAATGAAATTCAACCGACTATTTTATTTTATTAAAACTTAGCCCTCCTACCGTTCCTGTCAGAAGTGATGGATGGACCTGTAAAAATTAGTACTCCCACAATTTTCGTGATTTTATCCTTAATTATAAACCAGCAACAGAGGAGAGATAAACACTAGAGAAATTCTAAATTGGTGTTGGGTAAGGGTTTAAAATGT
>JAHWFP010142817.1:0-13166 GCA_023313725.1 Lithobius niger | reverse complement strand
GACGAGACGCGTTGGCACACAGAGTTTCATCATACGTACACTGCTGGTTTTCAAGCCACGACCGTGAACACACCAAACCATAAAAAAATGGAAAATCTCAAATTCACCGACTACGTTTTACCGATTTTATCTAAATGGCTTCACGCACAGATTAGCGTAAAAATGCCACCATTTCTTTATGTTTGTCCACCTTTCAGCTTCTTACTATTATTACTTTACCCATGTGTGTTTTATTAATGTTATTCTTGAAACTGCTAATTTTGTTACCGTATAGTAAAACACTTTTAGCCTATGAAGTTCCGTGTGTACATAGGTAGGTAAGGCCACTAAAAGTTAATTAAGTGGTTCTCAGGAGCACATATTTTGGTTTTTTCTTAGCGGACGAAACGTTTTTTACGACATTGTTTACAAAAAAAAATCCAATCATGCATCAGCACTTTCACCAAACATTTCATGGAGCCTATGACCACATCAGCTCTATGCACCATTCCCATGTATCGCCTAGAAACGAATCTTAGGGTCATACAGAGGCATGTCACAACTGAAAACTTGGAACTAATTCATGAATTACTTTTATCAAATGTGTAACTTTTACACACTGATCCTGGCATTCAAACGTACATACTGTACGCCATAACAAAATGTAAGCTACTGATTTTGTTTTGTTTGGTCACAAAAGCAACCATCGCCCGCATCTGAAAAATGACAAATAAGGCGTAAAAAAAAATGCCGCCTGCTCGCGTCAATTTTTTTTAGTACCACTCCTGAGAACCACTTAATTAATTTTTAGCAGCCTAATATGATTCTATGTTGCATCCTCTTGTCTCGTAGGTCAAACCTTTAACAACTCGGCTATGCTTTGCTCGCTTTACTCAATTTCCCAGATTTGTTGGCGTATGTCAGGTGTGGAACGGAAAAAAGCTTTAGCTACAACTTTTATTAGATAGCTGCATTTCAGGCCACCACAATGTTTGACCTAAAGCCAGCCACATCTGTTGAATTTTGAAGTTAACTCCTTTTGGCAGCTTCAGTTACCATGTTACTTTACAAGATGATAAAAATTGAGATTAGATTACCTAATTTTTGACATTGATGTGCACTATGCCAAAGAGAAAAAATAAATAAACAACATTGGCCCAATGCAACTAATTAATATCTCTTGACACCCTCCAACAGCAGCTGGCAACTTTCCAAATTTTTCAACAAAGTAAAGTCACAGTAAGTTGAAGAAAATGGTTTTAGTCACCAGATAAACAAAAATTAAAGGAATACTAAACCCTCACTTTTCTATTTTTTTACTGTTAGCTAAGTTTCAAAATCCTTTCAGGACTAATACAATCTCGCTTGCCTTGACAGTAACATCGAAATAAATAAAATATAAAAAAACAACTGTCTTTTAGGTCTCCTATCCCAATGACAAACAGCGTGAGTTCGCACCGTGGAGGGCTGTGACATCATCTTTCTCAAAGCCAGGTTGCCTGCTGTCATACCCTTCTCCTTGTAATGGGTGAGTCTTGGGCGATGCCGTTATGTTTCTAGCGTGTGCACAGATCATGCAGAAGGCTGTGGAATGCGGTAAGAATGATGACGTTACGACGCACGATTCAAAACGGGACTTTCCGAGCAGTGAGTGGAAGTAGGCTAAGCATTTGTTGTTTGCTTAAAGCAGGCGTTTTAAAATTTGTACTAACACCTAAGCGCTAACACTTATTGATGTCGGACGCCCGTTAACATTGATCCACAACATCAATGTTGGTGACATTTTCCCATGTGCCAAATTATTATGATGAAAGGAACAGAACTCGCCCTTTACACTCCGGACCTGCTGTGCTCGCCAAACTTAAATTTTTCATAACTTTTGAACTTCACATTAAAGAGGCATGTGGTTTGCACAGGTTTAGGTAGCTTGAAATAAGCATTCCAACAGCACAATTCCTTCCAAAGAATTTAATCTGATTTTTCTTTAGGCTACTGCATTTGAGTGAACTTTGGGTTAAAGATCCAAATAAACTACTCGATATAAAGGCATATTGTCACCGAACGAAAATCTGCCGAACCTAGCGCTTTCTAGCATTTGCTTGCATCAAACGAACGAATCTTTAATTACTGAGAGAAAAGTTGGTATTTCCTCGTGCATCTAGGAGCAAGCTGTAAAGGTAAACAATATCACTCCTGCTACTTGGCGTCACGGTAGATTCTTATGATTTTCTGTTGGTGGCAATATGTCTTTAAAGCAAGGATCGTGCTGCCAGTAGTACAGGATCCAGGATGAAATTTAAGAGGGACAAACCACTTCTGAGGATTGGAACACCATCGGTACCGGACCAAACAAATGAAAAAGTACGTCCTTGGAGGGGTGACCAGTTTTAAGCCATTTAGACATCACTTTTTTTTCAGTTGGCCTTTCTGTACAGCACCTAGGAAACTTAACACTCTGCAGGAAAGCCACCATATGGATTTGTCCACATGAGTTTTGTAGTATAAAGCTAGGCCTAGCTATTAAAAAAAAAAAGGATTAATTGAATTTAGTAATCACATAAGTTGCGATTGATTAAGCTCATTTCTTAGCAGCCGATTTGGTAAAGCCAGGTATTAGGCCACACAAATTAAAAATGCTTCTCAGGTGCCACTGTATCCTAGAAACCTGTATTTTGCCCCCACCCCATTTTATGAAAAAAAAACCTCGTGGACATCTTTCATTGCAAACTACACCTTCTAGAATGACGAGTTTGGACTAAGGGCTACAACCTTCACCAATGTCGGTCGCCACTCGCCAAACGGCGAGAGAAATTCAGCAGTTGACGACTTGATTTTTTACCCCTATTGGCCACGATGCGACTGATGAACAAACCCTCTAACACAAATTGTCATATCTTGGGACCGTACTAGCTAGAAACATGCAGTCTGTGTGTCGTTGCGTTTAGAATTACAAGGGCTATCCAACCACGCATGCAATATTGTTACTAGTCTCTTTGCCTAATTGGAGAGTTGATTTAAATACAACACACCTACTTAAACCATTTCTACATGGCGAGGAGGTAATAAACAATGGCGAGTGAATTTTAATGGCTGAATGGCGAGTGCCACACGCTTCATATTCGGTAAAGGTTGAAGGGCTAGGAGTCGTGAGCTCCCATTTACCATCATAAAATGTTACAAGTGTAAAGATACACAACGTGCACTATAATAATACTGCTTTAATCATTAACCAAGGAAACAGCCTGCATTGTGATTTTTTTTTTTAGATTATGACCTGGTATTGACCATAACGCTTTTTTGTGCCAAAAAAAAAAGTACCTGCATTACCATTTTTATAAATATGTACAGTTTGCTCCTGGGTGCACGAGGACGTACCAACTATTCACTCAATAATTACGAAGGCTCGTGGCTTGTTTGTTCCGTAAAAAACAATGGCATTGTACATTCATTCGCTTGATAAAAGCAAGTGCTAGATAGTACAAGATGCACTAGATGTCAGATTCTGCCTACTTTCAGTCGGTGGTAGTGCCACTTTAAAAGGTCATACCATCTATTCCAACATCCTGCTCGAAATAGCTTTTGCAAAACTTACATGGGTTAGCGTGAATGAAGCAATCCCGTTTCTTGCGAAGGGAAAAATATGAAAATGAACGTGCCTTTGCAACATTTACACACTTCTGAACTAATTATGTTGTAAAACTAAGCCATAAAGGAAAGCCACCTAGGAGGAATGTACCTTTAAGTGCACGGTAATAATTCCACTTCTTAGAATTTTATTATCGTGTTTGCATTTCCTTCATATTGTTTAATTTTCCAAATATTACCACACGGTAGGCTACCACAAAAATTATCTGCGCCAGGTAAAATAAAATCGCTAATATCATAATACAAACAACCATTAAAAAAAAAAAAAAAAAAAAAGGAATGCAGTGCATAAACAATTAAGGTGTTTATGAAATTTGTATAGGCAGACTAGACAAATCATAAAATTTATGAGCCATATGGCATTCTGAACACATGTGCTGTACAACATTCACCACCTACCCAGTGCTCCTATGGGAATCAAAAATAGCAAGAGAGGCCAAAATCGAGTTGCCGCATATGACTGGATCGCTGGATCGTCCAGTATCCCCTCTGAAGCAGGTACGTCCTCTACCACTACCTCATCATCCATGGTTGCTACTTGTACAACGGAGAGAGCAGTAGGATTACAACAACTTGTCGTGTCTCAGTGGTAACTGGACACCTGTTTCCTCGTAGTCCGTTTGACGTGGCAAGCTACATGTTTTTACTGATATGACTCGGTTTGATAAATTAAAGGTCACATGACTGAAAATGTGTGACCTAGTTGTGAAAATGGGCCGTGCTAAAGGTGTTGGCTCCTCCCTCCCTTAAACTTCTGCCGGCCGGCTTAAAACTCGAAATTTGTTCAATGTGTTTTTTAGGGCAAGTTTTTGTGATTTATCGTCAGGTTAATACGCTGAATGCACAAAGCCTTTTTTGTAAAAATTTAATTTTACCGTAGCCTAATGATTTTGTTTTTTTTTCCTCGTCGCATTTTAATTTTGTGCATGTACTGCCGGAGGTAATTCGCAATGAACTGCTCACCTTGCTTGTGTTGCCAAAAAGGTCAATTACCTCAGAGCTTGTTGTTATTTGTAGCACTAGAAACAGGAGTACCCGGTGTGAACCCCGCATTTTCAAAACCTGATGGTGTAGACTATTACATTTAGCCTGTTAGATCCTTTATTAATGACAACGTGTAGATTAAAACCGAGTAAATACAAAATCTACGTAGTTATCGTAGATTGTTGGTTTTGGTCTTGATTTATTTTTAGGGGGGAGTTTAACAATTACTTACATACTAATCCTATAATGATAATAGCTGGAATGATAAAGACTGTGTTGTTAAATCCATGCTCGATTGGTCCGTCCGGTCCTCCTCCCGTTAAATCCACCATAATCGCCGAATTATCCAACTGAAGTGGGTCCGATCAACCAAAATTAAATGACAGCTGACGGACAGCAGCAATGGACGGTAAGACAGACACTTTTGTTGACCTTGCGTATACCACTTCCGTTGCAGTTCGCGGGTTTATAAGTGTGCAACGTCACTTCCGGTCACGATCAGCGTGTCCGTTTTGCCGCGGCCGAGGCAAAGCTATCTTCGAACCCATCTTCTCTAAGGTGGCTTTGACCGAGGCGCACAAAAAATGAAATATCGTTCTTCTTTGGAAGCGCTGGTGTGGTTGCTTTTTACAGGCCTATGATTATTGTTTTTTTTTTGTAAACGGTGTTTGCAAACTTTTTTTGTACAACATTAATACATTTTGGTAGGTTTACTTTCCTAGGGGAAAATATGCAGAAAAGGTTTTGGTTTATTTACTATGTTTATAGAAAAAGTACAACAATAATCGGTTTAAAGAATGAATAAACAAATACATAAGTAAATGAATAAATAAACTCCATAATTTAAACCTGATTTCGTCGTTTATTATTCTGTGACAGGTGGCTTTTAAAAATCATTCTTATAGCACCTCCTCCAACCCTAAACTTTACAGTTTACAGCAAAAATATTGGAATGCAAACTGAGACGCAGGGACGTGCACACAGGGAGGCGAGGGCTGTAATCCCCTGCCTCATGGCAAAGTGCCCTTTTTCTGAAAAAAAAGTTCCTGTTTTTGCTGACATTCGCTGGAGTGGCGGTAGTGTAAAAAGAGCCTAAAAAAGGGGGACACTATTTTGACAGCTAACCGCATGGGGTCGTGACTCATAAAAGCGTTTTAATGTAGAAGATGAAATAACCAACAGTTCGTTACACACATGGCATCTTGCTTGTTCCAAGCCTACGCGGGGCTCTAGCGGTAGTTGCGGCATGGAGGAAGAAATTAGGTTGCGGTTACAAATACTTCTGATAACGCTCTGCCGTCTAAGTCGCACAAAGGCAACGCATTATCAGAGGTATTTGTAGCCGCAACTACCGCTAGGGCTCGAGAGGTAGAGTGTGCTGGAGAGACTCGGAAAACTCATTTATGCCTCCCCTGTCTGTACGTATTCAAACCCGTTTTACTGCACGGAATACCACATTCGAAGTTAACACCTCGCGCTTTTCTCCTACGATATAAAAAAAATGATGCGGTCGCCATGGATACAACTCTGGTGAGCGCGCCAAAAAAAAAAAAAAACAGAAAAAAACTGACAAACTAGCCCAGAGATTCTGGGTTAATCGGAATAACTTTTCAAACGCCGTACTTAGTTCGCTTGTCCGCCGTTGCGCCTGGGGGCGCTGATTAAAAATTCAATGTGTGTGGGCAGTCAGATTAAGAAGTAACTTCAACGATGTTATTAAAAGGCAAAAGATGAACGGATTATACAGAAAAGTTGGTGGAAAGTTTCTCGTTGGTGCCAGGAATTCGTCCAAAGAGTAAGAGAACTCAGAACCAAACTAAAAGTCTCATTTGGAAGTGATGTGTCAAGATTGTTTGTATTTTGTTGTGGCTTGCCCATCGCACTGAATGAAGATGAGACTGAGAGTGATCTTAATCAACAAACACCAGGAATGGAATATGAATCTGTACAGACTTGCTTTGTGACCAATTTGACGTTTAAAGTCGGTTTCTACGGCTTTTTTCATGCTCTCTGCGCCAATACTAACATTATACCGTTTTTATTTTCTTAGTGATAAATTCAAACTGTTGAGACGTGTGCCTAGCTGTGTTTGAAGGTAAACAAGGATGCGATTGTTTTCCGTCCCCTTTATAGATGGCATTTTGGATAAGGCATTTTTTGGCTCAGGCTTCATTTTCTCTTCCCAATACGAGCGTTGTGCGGAAAAACAAAAAAATGGCTAAAATGGTGGTACGGTAATTTTCTGAAAGTGTTAACGACAAACACGAGTGTTAGCCTAAACTGCTAATTGTTGGATTGTAGCCTTGGCGACAGATGGCTCCAACCCACACGAATGTACCAAGCAGCAGTCGCCATAGGCCGGTAGACATCAGAAAGCACTCGCCATTTCGCAGTTTCTACTAGACACTTGGTCAATACGTCTCGCATGGTACACTAATTTTCCAATATTTGCAGTTTGTTCGGTCGTGCAGTGGTGCAGGGAGGGTCCCTGACAACCTTCACCAATGTCGGTCGGCACTCGTCAAATGGCGAGGGAAATTCAGCAGTTGGCGACTTGAGTTTTAACCCTACTGGCCATAACGATGACTGTTTAACAATCCCTGAAGCTTAAATTATCATATTTCGGGAACTGCACTAGCTAGAAACAAGCTGTTTGCGTCGTTGCGTGTAGAATTTCATTGGCTATCCAACTAAGCATGCAATATTGTTACTAGCCTCTTTACCTGATTGGAGTGTTGGATTATTGAAAACAATGTTTAAACATTAAGTATAGCAACACAACTGCTAAAACTATTTCTACATGGCGACTGAATTTTAATGTCTATTGGCCAAATGGCAAGCGCCTCACAATTCACATTCGTGAAGGTTGTCCCAAAATGAATTTACGTACGAGTTTTTACAAAAATGTCATAATGCTAGATAAAAATTTTCGAGAGTATATATGGAAAAAAAAAGTAGGCGTACTTGACTAAAGCCGCATATAACAGTGAGGTACCGTAAAATGCTTCTTTCGATGCTACGTCCCGTACCCTGCTGGTGGAGCTAGCGGTGCCTCCCCTCCCCTAGTGTTGTTCGGCATCTTTCGAAATTTTTTTTCTGGAAGCGACATTGGCATTGTGTAACTTTTTATAACACTCGTAGCCCTTTTCTTGTAACCCAGTTAATCTGGCCCATGAAAATCTGAAACCAATGCCGGAAACCGTTTGTCTGTAACTTATACAGTTCCACAAGATATCACTTTTGGGGTGGCAGTCTGTATTGCTACTTGCCATTTTGACAAGTGGAACTGAAATTCAAATCGTTAACTTCTGGTTTTCATTTGTGAAATCATGATGGGCACCTACATCGGAGAGGGTAGGATAGTTCTACTCCAGCCAAACCACAGAGCTGTGCTTATTGCTCTTTAGGGTTTTCATAGGCGACAAGTTCCATTTGTTGTAGTGCTTTTTTTTTTGCTGTGTTTGTTTTGTTGTTTTATTGATTATTGGAATGTTCTGATGGGCCATGTCTTAACAATACGTAGCCTACGGAGTGGAGTAATTACTTTGTATATAGATTAGTCTAGTAGCAAGAAATAATAGAATTCTTGCTAGTAGGTATGTGGTTTATTGCGTAACCTTGGAACAATTGTTGGAATTTTTGAATGAGAAACTGACTTTAGATAGACTATGTGCACTTCAGATTTCAGCCTAAAATCTGAAGGGCACATATCTGAGAGCAAATTTACAGATCTTGGACGGTAGCCTCGCAGAGAATGCCACCACGCTTGTTCACTTAAATACAAATATTCGCGGAAAATTCAGTTTCGAATTCGGGTAATACCTAGATAAAATCCAGCGAATTTTCCACCGACAGGTTCGTCTGTTTTCCTCAGGCATGCACAGTATCGTTCAAACCTAGTTCTACACCATCATTGTGCTGCACATCATTTGAAACTCGCGCTAGTTGTACTTCTTGTTGTCCGTCTTATTTGTTAGGCCGAACTTCCCACTGTGCTGTCAGTCTGTTGCTGAAGTCTGCTCTCCTCAGGAACCGAATATTAGGGTTGGAGGCGCTTTGTATGTTCGTTAACGTGGCATTACATTGAAGCTGTTGTTGAATTGCTAACGATTCAAGGCCTCGCAGGTAACTCGTTCCCAACCGATTTCGTGCTATGTTTAATTAACACAAAAGGTGCCGCCAATCCTGATATTCGATTGCTGATGAGAGAAGACGTTCGCAACAGACTGACAGCACAGTCGGACAATTGGCCTAACAAATGGACGGCAACGAGGAGTACAAGCACCTAGTGTGAGTTTCAAATGTTGTGGACCACAGTGATGATATACTTTGAACAATACTGTGCATGCCTGAGGAAGACGGACAAGGAAATTCTGTCAAAGATTCACTGGATACCATCAGGTATTCCCTTATTTTGAAATTGTGCGTTAGGCCATGCAAAAAAAATTGGTTGATTTACGGGCAAGATTGAAAAATGAAGCACCAGGCAACCAAGCATTTTATTTTATTTTTTATTTTATTTAACTGACCACATTTCTTTGTCATGTGCCTCAAAGCTAAAATAGTATGCAGTCAGCCTAAAAAAGTATAATATTTTGCTAGTATGGTATTTATGTTGTTTAGTATTAGAAATATTTTAGTGTTTTCCAAATACCTTCTTAGTGGTTTGAGTTAGAGGCTTGAAATTAACACCATTGGAAAGCTCGTTTCGAGCCGGTTAAAATGGTATACTGGAATGTCGAAAACGGTCAACATTTGGTGGAAATATGAATTTTAGCGGGAGGACCAAGATTGAGATAAAAAAATTTGACCCGCGATAATTTAAGGCACCCGCACGCGCCTGTAAACCAAACAATTAACTTTGCATGGCCTTATTTTCCGTGAGTGTTTGTGTTTGAGTCATAACCTTTCTAAGTAAAAACCGGCATGGATTCTTTTTACCCCGTTGCAACCAGGCATAAAATATACTCATGCGTAAACAAACCGCATTTCAATACGTGGTCAAAACAAGTGAACATCTGTCAGCAGACAAACCAATTGTTAGCTGAATGTTTGGTCTTTGAAACCAGAACGAATCAATTATTAGCTAAATGTTTGGTCTTTGAAACCACAAGCAATTGAAGCAAAACAGCCAACAAGGAAGTTAGTGGTATGACGAACGCATGTTTGTTATGGTGCGGCTTGTGCACATCTCTCTGACAAACGCATGTTCGTTACTGGTTGTGAACGGGAAATGCTTGATCACTTCAGCAAAGGGAGGGCCCGCACAAAAACTGGACTGGATGGTAGTTGAGAGGCAGATAAAGTATTCTTCAAAGCCTAAGTGGAACAAAGCACACTAAGGACCGTTTCAGAAACCTGCAAAACGTATGACTGGATGGCGGAGAAGTACTCATGTCTTTTGGTGTGGAAAAACTATTCCGTAAGTCTTGCCTGCTGGGTGGTTCTTGAGTCGTTAGAAAAATCATCGGTGGGAATGGATATCCAGAGGTTGAATACGAAAAATACTGCACTATTAAAATTTGTGTTAGCTTCCATCTACGTTCAGTTCAAGGGACACGCATTTTGGCAGACTAAACGAGCCGCAATGGGGTATTCCAGTTCTCCGCTTATAGCGGAATTTATCCTTAACACCTGTACCACTCAAAACCTGGCCTAAAATTGTGGAAAAGATTTGTCAGTAATTGATTAGGTGCTCGTGATGATAAATGAGTGGCACAGTTGAAAAAGAGAAAGGATACCTGCTGTTCCTCGCTGTATTCCTTTCGAGAAGGCAAGACCAAGATATTAAGTATCAGCCATATAGCAAAGCCGACATCGACTGGGCTACGAATTCCGTATAATTCTGGACATCCGACAAACCCAAGACTCAAGACTACAGTACCCACCCTGGGTACTTAACAGCGTGGCTATTTGCATTGGAAAGGATGTCGGAAGCGATGAAGGCGTGCAGAAGAAAAATAAATAAAGAAGATCAGACAACACGAGTAGGACTGGCGTAGTCTACGTCAAGGGAGTTAGCGAGTCGATTCAAAGAGTTGTTAAGAAGAGAGGATTTGATACTTAGCCTACCTTAGGAATTAGAAAGGACTGGAATCGCAACTTCTCTGTAGAAGTGTCCAACGGCCAAGTCCACAAGAGAGACTTAATTCCAAGTGTGAAACAAGAGGTAATAGGGCTTCAAGGAGGGAACCAATCTGTGACACTTAAGAATGTGTTTAACGCTCGTGAAGGTGTGTATCGGATACCTTGCAGTGGGTGCGAGGCTGTTTTTATAGGTGAAACGAGAAAAGGAATTCGTGAGAGAGTAAACAGATGGGAGCACTCTACCACATTACTGGTTTCCAACTTGCCCAGTGACAGACCTTGCTATTTAGAGCTGTGTGAAAGCCAATGCCCCACTTATGAACAATCAGGCTCCCTCAAATCCAGCTATTCAGTTTCTTATGAGAAGAGACTTTAATGAGCGATAGACACACGTGGACCGACCGGCCCGACGAATACGGGAGGCTACAAAAACCGCCAAATTTGAACCATACACAGAATGATGTAGTACGATGACACATAGGAGTGTCTGAAGAAGACTGACTGGATAAAAACAGTCTCGTCACAAATCTGTCGAAAATTTGCAAGATTGGCCTACTGCCTAAGTATCTGAACTTTGAAATTAAGCATTGTTAAAATGGAAGTGATTAATAATATTCGTATGAACT
Source organism: Lithobius niger (assembly GCA_023313725.1). Classification (NCBI taxonomy): domain Eukaryota; kingdom Metazoa; phylum Arthropoda; class Chilopoda; order Lithobiomorpha; family Lithobiidae; genus Lithobius; species Lithobius niger. Next base: position 1,845 of record JAHWFP010142817.1, on the reverse strand, counting down.
TTCAAAGTAAAACCCAATAGGCCTACTAATTTTTTTAAATACAACGATGTTTAAATGTCAGGTTCAGCCATTTCGCAGTGTGAATGTTGCCATTGGATCAAAGTTTTTATTTTAGATCCATTTGAAAATCCCGAAATGGTTTTTAATTTGAAAACTCACGACGCACGTGACCACACTAAGCAACGCTTAGTTTCAAAACAAGAATATCACCACCACTATATCTTTGAACTTTCGATAAACCGTCCCTGTTTATCTTCATCATGCTGAGTCTGAGTCTGGTAGCTGGTTGCACAATGGTTAAAAATATGCCTCAAGTCCTACAAGTAATTTTTTTTTTTGTATTTACAAATATTTTTCTCCCCACAGTTTTAGTTTTAAGAACACATCCTGTGCAGCTGTTATGCTCATTTATTACTCATGTTGTAATGGCTCATTTTGCATGTTTATTGCAACCAGGTGCAAGCTACATGTGGTCAAGCATATTGCACTTATGCTACCACAAGTTAAAACTGCAGATCAGCTGTAAAGCTAGTAAACTAACACCATTTTGTGTCAGCAGCAAGCCGAGTGGCAATCGGATTGTCACAGATGATTAAGACATATCATTTTTTAAGGTTTTGAAAAATATGAGTGGTCCGGGTAAAACTTCAACTAAAGATATTTACTAGCTAGCCTCACTTTCTCCGATGATACTAGTCTGTTGGGCCAATTTCGATTTATTTATGTGCAGTGAAACTTTATAATTAAGTTTAATTTAGATTTTAATTTTTTTTATTTATTTGGAAGGTGGACTATGGTAGCACTTTTTAAAGTTGGTTGCTTTAAAGACAGAAAAGTCATAAGATGTGTGAAAGACTGAATTTAGAGGTTGGGGTGCAAAACTCTTTGTGAAGACTGAAATTTCTATCCTGTTTTGTCCAAATTTTTAAATTTTTGGCATTTGTTATTTTTGCAGTCTGTCCTTTTACCCCCCCCCCCCCCCGGTTTTGGTAGTTTTATCCTGCCTCGTACTATTATTTCTGACTGAGGCCTGTTCTTCCAACTCAGACTTTTGGGTGGATGGTGTTACCCCATACCTCCCATATTTTTGACCTTGGGTTTTCAATTATTCCTTTTGTGTTTATGGGTGTTTAAAAATGTATATGCAAGTGTAATCACCTTATTTACTCTGCAAGGAAGTGTGTACCTTTAATGTGGGACTAGTCATATCGTTCGCTTCACTCACTCAATTGTCGTCGATCCATGGTTCATAGAATTTCTTTCATTTACAGAGCTTCCCAAAGTCTATGTAGGCTACTGAATATTTCGATGCAAACTAATTGCAATTGCTGCTCAAAGTTTGTGCATCACATTTCTAAGCACGCCTGCATTATATCTCCACTAGACCTATTTGTTTGTTTGTTTGTATGTCTACTCCTCCGGAAATAAAGCTGTGACAAAGGTACAAGTAGCGCCAAACGAAATACTAAAAGAGCAAAGAAAGACAGCATTGATCAGGTTTACTTTATGTGGAAATGGCTTGCTTTGCTCGCTCAATCCACGTACTCCATGCTTTAGAAACGCAAATTTTAAAACCTACATTCAGGTCTGCTTTTTCCGTTTTCCAGCCAGTTTACGTCAACAATTTTTAGATCTATCCGTAGTGTTGCTCACGCTAAGTATGATACAAAAATTGTTGTCCTTTTAGATTTTTGCCAATCAGTTTGTTTCTGATATGTTTGCTTAAACAGGAACTGCGCCTGATTGAACTTTGACATCATGAATAGTTTTCAGAGCCGTTTTTCGTGTATTCGATTAGTTTGCCTGATTGAACTTTGACGTCATTCTTGCAGTTTTTTGCTTATA